>CAJHQP010003614.1:0-65038 GCA_905132765.1 Moricandia arvensis
GCTACCGCCCAGACATCTATTATCTCGTACATTCGGAGTATAATATTGAACCTGATACTCATTGGTTAAAATATAAAAGCTAATCCTTCACATCGATTCAATTTGGATCCACCGTAACCAAATTGTCATAGCCAAATTGTTGATTTAAATTCTCGACGAAGGTTAAAATACTGGTTTTGTTTCCGCGATAAGAATACTCTCACGTGATGTTGTTGTGAAATCTCTTGAGGATAACTGATTCTCCATTACTCCAATGCCCTGCAATTTCAACTTAGGACTTTCATACCTTTAAAATCCTCCTTTGCAGCCAAGCTAACAGGTTTGAGGAACACCTATAAATCCATGTAAATTATCGTAGTTGCATCCGTTTGTCCGAACAGAAACACCTTGAAAAGGAACTGGCTTCCTAATCTCAACACAACTCGTAATACGCCACTGAACCAAAGTTCAGTTCTATTAATTGTTACGGCGCGCATCTCATGCATTAAAAAATACAACCAAACAACGAGCCCACCATCCAATAATGCCTGGACAACCAAAGAAAAATACGGTCCATTTCATTGTTTATTAAACCCGATCCCATGAGGACGCATGATCCTAACCAAAGTTAAAACGTCTCATAGATGTGATCATGAACGTTGGTGTAGCCTTTGTTGCAAGCCCTAATCGTGGCCTTCTGTGTTTGGTTTAAAGATGTAAGATTAACTTTATGATTTCTATATGAAATCTATCCAAGATCAAAATTCAAAATATTATATTTAATTAAACCCTAATGAACTTTTAGAGAGAAGAAAGAACATACTAACCTGGTGGATCCATTTGAAGTACATGTAGAATTGACTTTCCTCCTCTCTTCTTACCTTTTCCTTTAGTGATTGTGTTGATGAATAAGAATCTAATCCTTCAATATACTTTCTTTGAGAATTTTTTTCTATTATTTTGTGGTTTAATAGAAGATTTTCATCATCAAATAGTGAGAGACACTACCCTTTTATATTAATAGAAGGGCTGTCATAAACCAAGAGCAACCCTTCACTCATAACCACTACTAAGTACACTAAATACACAAATCTAAATCCTTCAATACTTTATGATCATAGGACGACAGACATTCATAAATTAGGTAAGGAGGGGTATATCAATACACACACCGGATTCTAAAGTCATTTAATCGAAAATCAATCATCACGTTGTCGTCATTTAATATTAGAATCTAAATATGTATATATGAACTTAATCTGTATATTGAACCAATATAGACACATAGGTCAAATAAGTACATACAAAAATATATATACATTCTCTCACTCTTTGTGTCACCTTAATGGTCTAATATCAATAATGCGCGATTTTATATCAAGTTCACTGATCTTACTAAAATTAGAAATGATCGAATCAATGGCAGTTGTATGTCATTTATCGACATAGTTTCTTCCATTATTTCAAAACCATTCTAACTTTAGCATTATCCTTACATGAGAAGAACCTTTATTCTCAAACTTATTCATATATATCTTTGGACCTTAAGTGTATACACATCCAATGATGATAACATATACTAAATCAGAACTAACTTTAAGTGAATTCCTAGGTGTCAAGTACTTAATGAAGCAATTCATAACTATAATAGCAGACTTTATCTATATTACCTTCATTCTAAATGGCCATTGATGCCTTGGTGGTAAACTCTAGTCCTGTGATCCACTATCATTATATCATTCTTATGTGCTCAAATGACTACTCTATGTTTCTGACTTCTCTTTTAACGAACAAGTTACTTAACTTACCGTGCTTTAGCACCCTTCAGTACTTGTCATACCTTTTCAAATGAAGACCACTACATTATCACCATAAACTCTTAACGGCTTGTTTATAATCTATATCGACCAATCCAAACCCTGAGATTAACTTTTCACAGTCATTATTTCATAATTGTGGCTCAAAGCATGCCAGCAATTCACCTTCATATTGTCTCTCAATTAATAGGAACAACAACCACAAATTGATTTTTACCATCAACGCATCTAACATAATTTGAATCTAAATATCCAATGAACTTTAACTAATTAGATCTCTTTTATGTAAGCATATTCTTGATTGGTGCCTTGCAAGTACCAAGGGTCCTTTCTTTGCAGGCTATCCAGTGTTTCATTCTATGGTTATTTGATATCGGCCCAACTTTCCAATATCCAACTGATATAAAGCTGAATACATGCCAATATTAGTTCAAACTCCCAACACTGATGTTAAATGAAATCTTTCTATTTTCAATATGCTCCAATTCATTCTTAAAACATTACATTTTACTAAACTTTTCCTTTCTGAATTGGAGCTATCCTACTGAGTATTTTTTAATATCTCTCTAATATCTTACTGATATATCCTTTCTGAGACAAATTAACTGTCTTAGTGATCTATCTCGAAAGATTCTATTGCAATCACATAAGATGCCTCACCCATTTTTTTCATTACAAATTTCTTAGAGAGATACTTCTTCACATCATGTAACATACCCATGTTATCTGAGCAAACAAAATATCATCAACATATAGGGCTATAATCAAAAACTTACTCCCACTGATCTTAATGTAGATACATCGATCAACAATGTTCTCTACAAAACCATATTACGTGATGGTATCATTAGCCTTTATATACCATTGTCGAGAAGCTTGTTTTTAGTCAATATATTAACTTTCTCAGCTTACACACCAAATTTTCTTTTTCATGCGACCACGAAGACTTCTGCTTGGTCCATATATATTCCTCCTCAAGATCTTCATTCAGAAAGGCGGTTTTCACATGCATCTGGTGAAGCTCAAGATCATAATGAGCACCAAAGCCAAAACAATTCTAAGAGAGTCCTTCATTGAAACTGGAAGAGAATGTTTCTTTATAGTCAGTGCCATCTTTCTGATGAAACCTCTAGCAACAAGGCGAGACTTGCATCTTTCAATTTTTATCTTTCGAGTCGCGTTTAGTCTTACAGACCCATTTACAACCAACGGTTGAAACCATTGGCAACTCTACTAAGTCCCATACATGATTATCACTCATAGATTTCATTTCTTCTTTTGAAGCATCAACCACTCTTCAGAATTGTCACTTTCCATGGCCATTTTGAATGAGATCGGATTCTTCATCCATGCTTAAGTCACATTCATTTCAATAGTATAAACCACATAATCGTTTGAAATGGCAGATCTTCTTTCCCTTCCCAGATCGCCTTATAGGTATTTGTGGTTCACTATTCTCTTCTTGAATTATGATAGGTTCATCAACAGTATTTTTAACTAGTGGAAACTGGCACATCATTATGTTGTTATATTGTGTCATTAAACTTAGATGTAACAATAGGAACAACTATCTCAGGTGGAACTACATGTGAAGAAACTTCAACTTGAATTTTAGAAATGTCCACCTTTCACGGTTCACCACTCCACTGGTTTCACAATTTTGAAATGAACCTAGCATTACCCGAATCAAATATTCTCATACTATGTTAGGCGATAAAATGTATATCCCTTTGATTTTTTCAAGACATGCAATGAAAATCCACTGTCAGTCCTAGAATCAAGTTTCTTCTCATATGCATTATATAACCTTACTTCTGTTGGACTACCCCACACACGTAGATGTCTTAAATCTAGGTTTCCTTTCCCTTCCACAATTCATAAGGGGTCTTAGGAAATGCCCTTACTAGGAACCCGGTTAAGCAACATATGTTGCAGTTCTTAATGCTTATATCCACAACGAAAGGGGTAAAGAACAATTACTCAACATGCTCCTAACCATCTCTATTAAGGTATGGTTCGCCTCTCAACTACATCATTCTGCTGAGGAGTACCAGACATAGTGTATTGTGCACAAATGCCTCTACTTTCAAGTAATTTTGCAAATGGACCAGGACATTGTCCACTTTCATCGAATTTTCATAAAATTCAAACCTCTATCGGATCTCTCTACTTTAACCTTTCATTGTGACTTTTCATGCAGTAGATATGTATATCCATATCGTGAGTAATAATCAATAAATGTGATGAAATATTTTCGCCACTCCATGTAGGGAGCGTCGAAAGCGCCACACATATTGGGTGTGTATTAACTAAAGAAATTGAGTGGCTTATTAGATGTGCTACACTTAATGCATCTAATTTCAAACACCAAGTATTATTAGACATTTTAACAAGATTTCTTTCGTAGCAAACAAAATTTTAATGTTTACTTTCTTGTCGAAAACAACCCTTTCTTTTAGAACAATCCTACTTGAAGAGTCTCATTTTATTGGCAAAGAAAAACTTTATTTCTTTTCAGATTTGAATTTCGAGTCCTTTCAAGAAGGTTTTTATTCCTTCTGTCCTTTTCACTTGAGATTATTTAATGCTACTAGCACTTCCAAGACTACGAGGTTAGCAACTTGGTATTTCATCTTTCTTAATCCTCCTCCTCTTGAAACAAATATCCTTTAATTCCCTAATGTTCCATTATCTTTACTAGTGTTGTAATTCACCTGGAACTGACTAAACTCAAGAGGTACAATAGTTCATGATGAATTAGACCCATGAACTGCACATGAACCTTGATTTTTAAGGTCTTTAACTTTGCTGTCAGATTAGACTTGTGCATCACATGATCATGGATTAGCTGAGAACAATCAAACATTTGCGTAGTTAGCTCATTTATGAGACTTCCTACAATCGACTTACAACCAATTTCCGACTATAAACACTCCTTAAATTTACTCTATAAATTCTTTCTCAGTCTCTATTTTAGGCATCAATGACTTAATCTTTTCTACCGTCATCAACCTCATTAAGTTCGAACCCATCCTATTAGATTACTCTCATCTCTTACACATCGAGACTTTTCATATTTGGAGCTCTCTTTCTTAATTGCTGAGGGTTTCTCATCATTTACTATGGCAAGTCCAAAGTCATTACACCCAGTGTCAACCGGATCTTTTCGGACCACTTTCCATAACTGAGTGCACTGAACTTGATCCTTCCAAGTTTCCTTGGTTAGAATATCTACCTTTTGCTCGTTTCCTGGAACATGAAGAACTTCTATTTGTTCATTCTCCACACATTCACAAATGAAGTGATATCTCTAGTGTATGTGGTTGCTTCGCCCATGAAAAAACTGGATTTTTCGTAAGAGCTATCACGGACTTGTTGTCGATGTAGATGACTGTCTTTTAATGACTTTGTTAATTACTTCTTCAAGTAACTCTTGTAACCATATTGCTTGTTTAGCTGCTTTTGTGGCTGCCATAAATTCTGATTCACAAGATGATAGAGATACGGTCTCCTGTTTTTGCGAAACCACAAAATCGGACACTCATTCAAGTAAAAGATATGTGTGGTGGCACTTCTTTCGTCATCAGCATCAATGTTGTGTCCACTGTCGCTGCATCCTACCAGTCGCCTTAGATCACTTTGCTTGAATACAAGTCCGTATGTAGTAATACCTTTTAAATACCGTAGGACCTGCTTTAAATCTTTAAATGAGACGTCTTAGGCTGCTGCATATATCGGCTGAGTTGACCTACGGAGAATGAGAGGTATGGTCGCGTATGTATCAGATACCGAAGTAACCAATCATACGTCTGTACTCTGTTTCTTCAATGTTCTGCTCATCTGGAGCCTTAGACAATTTTAGTCCAAACTCGCATTGGAGCATGTACTTGATTGCAGTCGTCCATTCCTCCTTCATCAAGATCATCTTCGCATAGTTTCTTGGTTTAACGTAATACCTTCACTGCTTTGATGCACCCCAATACCTGATAATACGTTAATATCCAAGATCACTCATGCTCAAGATTTGAACATTTCCTTTTTGAATTCACAAATCGACTTCAGCCTTGATCATGTGATGAGAAGATCATCAACATAGACTGCAACCAATAACAAGCTCTCTTTTTCTTGTTTTGCGATACAACGATGGTTCTTTGAGAACTCACGAACCCCAATTCTTAAGAACCTTATGCAACTTCTCATTCCATGCTCTTGGAGATGTTTTAATCCATATAAGGCTTTGTGTAGCTTGTATACTTTGTACTCGCTTCCTTTAACTTCAAACCTCCGGGTTGAGTGACACAGGTGTGCTTTTGTTGTTATAGAAGGGTATAAATATCCTAAAACAATTAACTATCAAATTAACCCATATCCTACACACAAACATACTCTTGTCAGGAGAGATCAGGTATAGTACTTAGGGATCGAATCAAAGAGAACAATGACACAGCAATAGATTTATTATTTCAAAGAATAAACTAGGTGATTATATATATATTGGTAACAAGTAAATGGTTTAAGGAAATATTCCTTTATCAGAATATGTAGATGCAATATGGAAATATGCAAGTAAATATAAATATGAAAATATGCTAATAATGTAAATATATGCTATTAATCTAACTAGATGTAAATGTAAATGTAAATGTAAATGTAAATGTAATGTAAATGTAAATGTAAATGTAAATGTAAAGATGTAAATGTAAATGTAAATGTAAATGTAAATGTAAATGTAAATGTAATGTAAATGTAAATGTAAATGTAAATGTAAATGTAAATATGTTAGATTACGGGTTTCAAGCTTCATGATTCTAGAATCAAATATTAAATATTCTGACCCTTTTTACTTCACTCTCGTATGCGAGCAAAAGATAGAACATCGATCGACGGCTAAGCCCGGATGTCGATCAACGGTGAAATAAGAACGAAGTGTGAACGAGATTTGATATGTTCACCAAGTTAATTAGACCAGCTCTCGCATGCGCCTAACAACCTAGTTCAATGGAGTGTATTCAGGCACATAACCTACTCTCGTAGTCGTCCATGTCCTACTTTCGAGATCCTAGTTAGCTACTCTAGAATGCAAGCATTAAGCAGCAACTCAATTGATGAATCTTAACTTCACTAGCAATCCTACTTTTGGGCTAATCCATGATTTCTATCATTCAACCCTAAATCTAATAGGTAACACTACTCAGGACATAATCAAAGAAAGAATAATAATCTGAATATAATTTATAGATAAAATACTGGGGTTCCTATATAAATCTCCCTAAGGAGTTATGAATGTTCTCCCTAAATAAATCCTAAAAATATGATGGAGTGCTGGTGCACACACACACTTTGCCCACAAACCTAGGCACCAGCACACCCACACAAAGCACACCCTCTCTGGTGCAATACATAAAGTATAAATATAAAACCCTAAAGTCTAGGTCAAAACTCGTTCAAGGGTAATCTTGTAATATTTTGTCATGTCTCTAACTTAGGCTTGAAATCAGCTGTCTACGAATTGGTCATTGATTGATGTCAGATGTGTAACATCGATCGATCTTGTCATGTAAAATCGGTTGACGCCAAGGTTGTGTCATCGATCAACGACAGTCACTTCGACTCTCACAATGATCAGCTACAGATTATTCTCCTCTATATCCTCCAAATGCTCCAAGTATCTCGATATATCTCCAAAACGTTCCTGGACCTGTAAAAACCTTGAACATATCCTAGACACACATAATAGACTCTATATAGAACCTATAACATGGCTTGAAACTGGTAATAAATAGGCTCTATCAACTCCCCCAGACTTAACCTTTTGCTTGTCCTCAAGAAACAAACCTGCGAAAGAGGTTTAAAGAGCGAAGACTCACATAATATCCCACTATAATTGTCACCTTTCTAGAATCATATGAATCAGCTTTAATGGTTGTAGCCACTGAATCCTGTTCGACTCCTTTTAATCTGAAGGGGAGAGAGAATGGGAATCTGAAACACATTTGACTTTTACCTTCACACTTTCATAGGAATCCGATCCAATGTATAAACAATTCCCATAGCAAGCAAATAAAGTCAAGATTAGTGTTGGTAATCAGCTTTGGTTACTTTAAACGTTCAAAAGCAAGTGTGAGTGTAGTGGCAAGATCATCCATATTCGTATATCTAGTGATCTCTGCAAAAAGCCTTCTAGGAATGGTGCTCAAGTGTGGTTAGTCAATAATAAATTTTGATCATAGTCCTCTTGTTTGACTCGATCAAACTTTTGAAGAATTTATATAGAGATAGTAATAAAACTCAAAATAAAATAAAATAGCATTAGCGACCTTCCCTAGACTTAAATTACAATTGTCCCCAGTGTAATCTGCCCCGGATTGGTTAGGAAAAATCAAATCATAAGTAAATAGCTTAAGTATAGAATCGATACCCTCTATGTAAGAGAGTGTCGATCGATGGTAGGCGGGTTTGGTCGATCGATGTCGCGATCCACTGTCGACCGATGGCGCCTCTATGGTGTCGATCGATGCTGATTTAAATAGTCTGTAAAAACGAAGTAAACTCGAATAATAGTAGTATAGGAAAACTAAATAAAAAAAGTACTAAACAGTGGGTTGCCTCCCACTCAGCTTGGTTATATTTTTAAAGTTCGACGTTTTGAACTTTCTGAATAGAATGGAGGTGGATCAATACATGGAAAACAAGTGTCTACATCTTCTTTGCTCTTTTGAAACCATGTACCAACGCAGCTTCTCATTGCTTCATCTCCTATGGCTTTCTCATTCTTTATGATCTCCTTAGTAACCTCCACTGAATGCATTCTCCTTTGCAGATTCTCAATACTGCGCTGTAGCATTCTAAGAAAGGCAGCTGTAGTGTCTAATATATCCTCCAATTTTTGAGAAATATCTTCTTTCATTAGGCTCTAAGAAAAAGCAATCTCGTTGAACCTTTCTTCTAATTTTTTTTTCTGCTACGCACTTCTATCTGTCGAAATCAGTATTGATCGATGGCATGATGCTGCCGTTGATCGATGTCGCTCTATCTGGTCCACCCGCATGCTGTCTTTGAACAGTATCCAAATCTTGTTTCATCTCATCCATGTGTGTAGTCAAACCGGTGAGGCACTTGTCTATAGGATAGTAGACATCATCAAGCCTCCTGTAGAAAATGTCTAATGACCTCTCTTGAGCTGTGTAGATTTCATTCACAATATTGTCAATCTATGCTTTTCTGTATGTCTTTGGTTTCTACCTAGGCATACCGATCTTTTCTGCATGTTCGGGGTAAACATATGTAGCTGTACTCAAAATATGTAGCTGTACTGATTGAAGTTACTCCATTGACCAGTACCGTAGGAGTTCCTGTTGAAGCCTGGATTCCCTTGTCTCTGGAAACCATTCCCATCAATGTAGTTTACATCTTCTTCTTCAATCTCATCTTCTCCAGACTCAATTGCTTCCACTTATGCGAAAGTAACTTGTTTCTTGAAAAGTCTCTTAACACTATCTAGTTTTGCCTTGACCTCTTCAATCTGCTCCTTGCTTACCGCTGGAGCTGATTTTCTTCTGTCAAAGTCAGTGTTCTTGGTGCTGCTGCTAGATGCCATATTCTCAATCAATCTCGTAGCTTCTTCAGGGCTTCTAGTGCTAAAATTTCCCTCACTAGCTGTGTCCAAAGCCATATGGTATTGTAATCCAATACCTCTGAAGAAAGTGCTGAGAAACTGCGTTGAACCCGTAATGTGGACAATCTCTCTGGTATAACTTGAATCCGATCCACGATTTTCTGAAAGACTCTAATGGTTCCTGTGAAAAAGTAGCAATCTTTCTCCTCAGATCTTCTCCTCTAGCGTCATCAAAGAAGTTACGCACTTCTTTGATGTCATCCTAGGATGTCAGGGATCCTGGTGGTAGTTGTTTAAACCAATATGAAGCTTCTCCAGCGAGTTAGTACTTGAAGAGCTTACAAAAAAGATAGTCCTCAGGGACTCCATTGGCTTTAACAGCAGTCACTAGCTCCTCAAATCTCTCCATATGATCCATAGGATGCTTCATGTCGCAACACATGGTAAGGTGTTTGCGCTACAAGTCCGAAGAAAGCGGGCTTGATCTCTAAATAGCTGGAGGACGAATGACGGATCTGTTGGCGTAGAACTTGTTTGGACGGTTGTAGTCAGCCAGCGTTCTCTAAGCAGCTTGGGCGTTAGCTTCAGGTTGAGCTATTGCAGGGTCTGCTTCTTCTGCTTGTGTATCAGGGAATACAACCCCCTGATCGTCTATCTTTTGACCTTCTGCATTAAGCAGATGACCGTTGAGGTAATGCAAGTCTCCATTCTCATTCTGGACCTCTATTATAGGCGCAACCATCTACACTTGTCTGCTATCGTCAATCGATGCAGATGAGATGATGTCGATCGATGCTAAATGATCAATGTCGGTCGATGCTAGAGTGCTGATGTCGGTTGATGTTTTCTGTAAAGAAGTGTCGGTTGACGCTAAGTAGGTGCGGTCGATCGGTGCAAAGTGATCAATATCGGTCGATGCTAGAGTTCTCATGTCGGTTGATGCTGTCCGTTAAAAAGTGTCGGTCGACGCTGAGTGTATGCTGTCGATCTATGCTTGCCGCCCTTCTTTGCGGATCATACGCTCGATTTGTTGTGGGTCTGAGAATAGTACTTCTTGTCATTTGTTGCTCCTGGTACTCTTTTGCATGCACCTGAAAAACAAAGAAAAAGAAAAATCAGTAACTTGAAAGTAACAACAAACCTAGACTAAATCCTAGAAATTAAATCTAATGGCGATCAATGTTCCCCCGGCAACGGCGCCAAATTTGACATGGGTGTGTTTTTATTGTTCTAGCAGAGTATAAATATCATAAACAATTAACTATCCAATTAACCCTTAATCCTAAAACACAAAAAAATAGTCTTGCCAAGAGATCTGGTGTAGTACTTAGGGATCGAATTCACAGAAAACAATGACACACAATAGATTTCTTATTTCTAAAGACTAAGCTAAGTGATTATATATATTGGTAACAATTAATTGGTTTAAGGAAATATTTCTTATCAGAAGGTGTAGGTGCAATATGAAAATATGCTAGTAATGTAAATATGTTAATAATGTAAATATGCTATTATTCTAACTAGAAGTAACTCTAAATGTAAATATGTTAGATCTAGGGTTTCAAGCTTCATGAATTATAGGGGATAAGATGCAAAAATATGTAAAAATATTAGAATTCAAATATTAACTATTCTGGCCATTTTAACTCCACATCTCATATGCGAGCAAAAGAAAAAGGCCATCGATCGATAGCTAAGGCCGGATGTTGTCGACGGTGAAATCAGAAGGAAGTGTGAACAATATTTGATATATTCACCAAGCTAATTAGACCAGCTATCGCATGCGCATAACAACCTAATTAAATTGAGTCTATTCTGGCACAGAACCTACTCTCGTAGTCGTCCATGTCCTACTTTCGAGATCCTAGTTAGCTACTATAGAATGCAAGCATTAAGCACAACTCAATTGATGGATATTAACTTAATTAGCAATCCTACTTTTGGGCTAATCCCTGATTGCTATCATTCAACCCTAAATCTAATAGGTAACTATTTTGACATAATCAAAGTAAAAATAATAATCTGAATATAATGCATAAATAAAATATTGGGGTTCTAATACAAATCTCCATAAGGAGTTATGAATCTTCTCCCTAAATAAATCCTAAAACCATGATGGAGTGCTGGTGCAGACACACACTTTTCCACAGACCTAGGCACCAGCACACCACACACAGCACACCCTAGCACATCTTTTCTGGTGCAATACATAAAGTATAAATATAAAACTCTAAATTTTAGGTCAAAACTCATCTAGGGGTAATCTTGTAATCTTGTGTCATGTCTTTAACTTCGGCTTGAAATCGGCTGTCTTTCAATTGGTCATCGATCGATGTCAGATGTGCAACATCGATCAATCTTGGTCATGCAACATCGTTCGACGCCAAGATTTTGTCGTCGATCGACGACAGTCTTGTACTTAGACTCTCACAATGATCTGCTACGGATTATTCTCCTCTAAATGCTCCAAATGCTCTAATTATCTCCAAATATCTCCAAAACGTGCATGGATCTGTAAAGACCTTTTAAACATAGCCTAGACACACAATAGACCCTAAATAGAGCCTATAACATGAATAGGCTATATCATTGAGCTACATAAACATCTTCTTTTAGATCACCGTGTAGGAATGTCGTTTTCACATCCAGGAGACGGACTTCCCAGCTGTGTGAAGCAGCTATTGCAATGATGAACCTAACTGTTTCAATACGTGCGACCGGAGCAAAAAACTTCTTCAAAATCAATGCCATGTCTTTTAATATATCCCTTTGAAACCAGTCTCGATTTGTATTTGTTTATGCTCCCATCTGAGTTTCTTTTGATCTTGAATATGCACTTCAAACCAATCGCATGAGCACCTTTGGGTAAGTCAACTATGGTCCATGTTCAACTATGGTCCATGTCTTATTCTTCTCAATAGATGCAAGCTCTTCTCTGCATGCGTCTCACCATTTTGTTTCTTCCATAGCATCTTTAAATCTACATGGTTCTTCATTCACAATTAGCAGAAGGGGCTCTCCCTCTATCTCTGCTGAGTATATGTAATCCTCAAGATAAGTCGGTGTTTCTCTGACACTCGTCGATCTTCTCGGGTGTATCTCTTCTGTCTCATTCTCTTCTCATAAGATGGCGAGTTGTTCTCATTATTTGTTTCAGTTGGTGTCCTCTTTTGACATGCTATCAGGTTCTGTTTCATTCACTTCCTCTCTTATACCCTGATTTCCATATTCTCCAAGAGTAAGTTTGAACATTCCAGTATCCTGTTCAATTTCTTCAGTTGTACAGCTCCACTTCCAGCTCTTATTCTCATCAAATATAACGTCTCTTCTTGCTATATTTTTTTTCTCTTTGTAGGATCAAGCATTCTGTATGCTTTAGATCCAGTTTGAGTCCCTAGGTGTACTAGTGTTCTCGTCATGTCGTCTAGCTTCTTCATATTAACTGTATCAGCTTTGGTGTAACCAATACACCCAAATACTTGCAGGTGCTTGACATTAGGATTTCTCCCTTTAAAGACCTCATATGGTGTATGTGAATTAAGAACTTTTGTCGCCACTTGTTGATGATATAGTTAGCATTGTATAACAGCTTCTCCCCAAAGATAATTAGGTACCATCATGTGTTTTAGTATGCTTTTAGTCATCTCCATTAACTTTCGATTTCGTCTTTGAACCACACCGTTTTGTTGAGGTGTGTATGGATCTGCCAAGTGCCTTTGAATACCTGAAATCTCACAGATAGTGTTAAATTCAATGGAAGTGAACTCACCTCCTCTGTCCATTCTGAATGTTTTTAATCGCCATCCATGTTTCATGTTCCACTAATGCCTTGAACCGTTTGAGTTTTCAAACGCATGTGGCTTCTCTTTGAATAGAACTGACCACATGTAGTGGGAATGGTCCTCTATTAAGACAAATATGTAACGATTCTTTGCAGCAGTGGAGGGTGTAATAGGTCCGCAGAGGTCTCCGTGAATGAGTTTCAAGTACATTTGATGCTCATATTGAGTTGCTTTTGGGAAAGACTTGCCTTGTTTGTTTCCCATGTAAGCATGATTCACATGTCTCTCTTTCGACATTGATATGAGGCATCCCTTTGACAAGATCTTTTTTTGATCATTGTTTTCATTGAATCCATTCCTATGTGACCTAGTCTTGCATGCCATTGTGCATACTCACTTTCATCTTTGGATAAGAGTCAAACACTTTGTATCAACAATGTCCATAAGTACCTTGTAAAGTCGGTTTCTGGTTCTTGTGGCTCATGTGATGAGATTCCCGTATTTATCATGGAAAGTCAGATAGTTTCCTCTTATTCTTACCTCACATCCATATTCGGTGGCTTGTCTAAGACTGATGATATTGCTTTTTTAGCTCTGGTATGTAGTATACATCAGCACGAATTCGGTTGCTCCCGTTTTGACTCCAACATAAGATTGATACTTTTTCTCTGATGTCAATTCTTGAATCATCTCCAACTCTAACCTTGCCTGTTATAGTCTCATCAATCTTGGTAAAATAATGTCGACATCCTGTCATATGGTTACTTACCATTGTCGAGATACCAAATCCTATCACCGTCCATACTTGACTCAAACTCTTTCTGTTTAACATTATTCTCGTTCAAATATACCACTTCGTGCATTAGTAGCCCATCTGATTCATGTGTGTTGCCCTTTTCTTCTTTGTTCTCACATGTTTCTTGCAATTTGAGTAATATATCCGGGCAGTTTTGAGGCAAAGTGGCCATTCTTGTCACATCTGAAACATGTAATTCTGGAGAAATCAATATCTATGTATGATCTTCCACGTCCGCGTCCTCTGTTATAGAAAATTCATCCTCATCCCATGTTTCTATAATCCCCATTGTAGTCATGCTGTGAATGTATTTTAGAAGCCTCCATGTTTGCATACATTAATTTGTTTTAATTCTCTTGGCTTTCTTCTTCATCTTCACATACTCGTTCTTCATAAGCCTTTAAGCGACCAATGATGTCTTTGAAGCTTGTGGTTTAAGGATCCAATACTTTCTCAAAAGAAGAAACTATATGTATATACTTTTTACGTGGGAGACACTGAAGAAATTTCTTAACTAATTTGGTTTCTTCAATGTTTTCTCCCAGTGCAGCAGATTTAGATGCTATTTCTGATAATCTCCCAACAAAATTATCAATCAAATATGTGTTTTTCATCTTAAGTCTCTCAAACTTAGCCATTAGGGTTTGTAATATTGCTTCCTTGACACTGTCAGCTCCCATATGTCTTGCTTTTATAACTTCCCACACCTTCTTTGCATTTTTGATATCTCCTACATGTAAGATGAGGGCTTCATGTATTGATTAAAAAATCAGAGCAATTTCCATATTGTTTTTCTCTGCTTCGTCTGACTCTCTTTCAATAACATCCCATGCCTTATGAACTTTCAGTAGGATCTTCATCCGGATTGCCCAAACTGTGTAGTTAGTTGTAGTAAGCATCGGGACAATTGATAGATGAACCTCCTCCATCTTTTATCTTCGTCATGGATGAGGTTGTCATGATCTCTCCCATGTTTTGCTCTGATACCAGATATTGTTTTAACTCAAGTGTATGAACTCAAAAGATTGTAAGAAAACTTTTTCTTATTAGCTTAAGAAAATAACTCAAAACTTAAGCTCTCAAAAAATCAATCTTTGAAATTCATAAGCTATGCAACACACATGCATCTTCTATATAGAGATTATAGTTCCTCAGCTCATTAGGAAACCAACAATTATGATTCTTGTAACTTAGATCCCAAATTAAATTTAAGCTTATCGATAACAGACATAGCATAATCTCCCTGAACATAATCTCTTGATTCCTCCTAACGATTGCTTCTGTGAGGAGGGTCTTCATTATCTCATTGGTAGTTTCCATGATGGATATTGGGTCTTTTGTTCCCTCTATTCTCCACCTTTACCCATTTGGATTCGGACTCCTCGGACATCTTACATTTACCTTTCCTGTAGTACTCACTGATTTCCCTTTCCTTGTTCTGCTGGTTCACATTGTCGTTGATGACGACACCCTTGTAACTCTGTGCATGATCGTCAGACTTTCATCCATCATACCTCCCACCATATCCGTCTCTGGTATCTCTCTTCTGCTCAAGGTTTTTCTTTGGGCTATTCTTTCTCAAGGGATACTTTTCTTCATTGTGACAGAGACTAAGGCAATGTTTTGCAATTGCCGAATAGCTTCTTGTACCTCAAAAAAAATCGTAGGTTCCTTGCCATCATAAAACTCTCTGCCTTTGAAGTCCACAGTAGTTTCGAAGCAAAGCTCCTTAAAACCATCAACCACGACCTGCACCAGAACAAAATCCAAGTCTACTTCAACCATCCTACCAGTAGCATCACCAATGCTTTCAAAAGTGAGAGCTGTCAAGAACTCCAATGTAACTTCTACCACTCAGACCCAAAAGGTTATATCCGGATGGAAAAATTTGAGACTTCTTTGTTTGCCAACAAGCATGAAAAGTTTCATCTTTAGAACCGCTTCAATGTCCTCCACCCTCTCAAAATAACTCGAACTTACGGAGCCCCCAAATGTGCACCAACAACCTAATCCTCAATCTTCCATATTTTTGGGAGCATCACAATAAAGGCCGTCATCTCTTGCTCTTCCGGGTTCATACATATCCGATCAAGGTCTTGAATAGCTCTTGATAAGAGCCGAATTGTCAATGTGGGGAACAGAGATCTTCGGCCTTTTTTTGGGTACCTTCCTCATTCTTCATGTCTCCAAGAATTAGCAAGCAATTGACTCTGCCTCATTAAAACCGAAGTAAGTAAAAAAAAGGCAAAATCTTTGTTGTGTTTAGGTGAAAATGTGTTCAAGAATGTGATACACCAAAGAGTAGAACCGATGATCCTTTTATATTGATCCGAAGTGTCTCTCTCTCCACGCCAAATATTCCCCCTTTGTTACAATATTCGATACTGATATTAGCAATCCCAAACCACCAATCAATCCGGCAATCTAGTATCTCTAGAAACTCTTTGCAAATCCCTAAACTTATCCATACTTTCCAAACCCTAGTATGAAGAAATCTCCTATTGATCCTTCCAATCTGCTTGACAATCAAATGAGGATACACTTTAAATATATCAAAGGAAATACCTCCATAAAACTGCGATTTCGTCTTGATGATCATCAAAATCCAGATCCGGCACGCAGATGTCGATGATTTCCTCAATCTCCCAAATCCTCTCTTTCCTTTAACCCCTAACCATCCAATAAAAATCCGAGAGAAACCTCCATGCCATATCTTCCTTTTCTTTCTGTATCTCTCCATAATCATTGTCGTGATGATAAAGTATCCTAAATCGAACCTCCTCACAGATTCCCCGGATCCCATCGTCGAGAAAACATTGAAACCCTAAATCCCCTTTTTCATAGCCTCAAAACTTTTTTTAATATATATTTTTCTTAATTTTTATATCTTCCTAAATTGTAAGAAATACTATATTTTTTAGTAATGTTTTCATAAATATGCATAAAACTCAAATTTATAAAGATATCATAAAAATTCAGGAAATTTATCATATACTTACAAAAAAATGGTTTCATAACTTTTTGTAAGAAAAGAAATTCTATTTATTTTAAATTTAATATATCTTTAGGAAATGGGTAAATTTTCATTTATCCTTTTAATGAAATCAATTTTAATCAATTTGTATCTCATGGGATAGTTGGAAAACAAAAACATGCTTTGAGACTATTTGAAGCTATTTCTCTATAATGCTTATAGTGCTATTAACAAGAAATACATCACCACTACATATCCATGATTAATTAATCATTTTATTACTACTATTAACAAATCTAGTTTCTCCACAACTAATTTAATTTAGGGATTTATGCCAAAACGGAATAAAAATTTGGTCTTCTTGTTTCTTTGATATAAAATCAACATTACTTTGTCCTTATAGTATAAATATTTGCATAATACCAAAATTAACCTTCCATTAATCAAATAATACAATTTAAAAATTTTAATAGTGTTTGTTTTAAAAAGAAATTAAAATTAAATAAAAATAAAATAGAACAACAAAATCCCCAAATTGTTCCCGTAACCCTAAATCTAACACTTCTCTCTGCCTCTCTCTCTCTCTCTCTCTCTTCTCTCTCTCTCTCCTCTCTCTCTCTCTCTCTCTCTCTCTCTCTCTCTCTCTCTCTCTCTCTCTCTCTCTCTCTCTCTCTCTCTCTCTCTCTCTCTCTCTCTCTCTCTCTCTCTCTCTCTCTCTCTCTCTCTCTCTCTCTCTCTCTCTCTCTCTCTCTCTCTCTCTCTCTCTCTCTCTCTCTCTCTCTCTCTCTCTCTCTCTCTCAATCAACGAAGAAGAGGCGAATCAGGGTATTCTCTCCGTCTATCAACGGTGAGACCAACCACTTATCTTCTCTTGGAATCAAAAGCGATACCAGCGGTGAGTCGATTCTCTCTTTCGGCACCTTCGTCTTTCTCCGATATCGCAAGTACCAAAGGTAAACACCAAACTTTCTCCTTACAGTTTGATCGAGTCTCTCCATAATTCATATTATTCTTTCTCTCTCTCTCTCTCTCCTCTCTCTCTCTCTCTACGAACAAGAAGTAAGGCGATTTCAGAGATGGTGAAATCGAGTCTATCTTCAAACAAAACCCCTTTATCTTGTTATATCCGCCTCTCTGCCACTCTCTTCTTGACATCGCTAGCATGTAAGGATGAATGTCAAAAAAATTTCTTTCTTCTTTGCATGTTCCTCAATATCAGTCTTTGTATGTTCCTCGACATCACTTGCATTGTGTTACTTTTGTATGTTCTTTCTTTGGATTCATAGTGAAAAAGTTATATTTCTTAGCTGATTATGTAAACCGATTATGTTTGTGAATTTTCTTAGTTTGATGAATTGATTGGCGTGTGTGAATGGTCTATCTTAGTTTGATTAATTGATTTCTTTTGTGAATAGATGTTTTAAACTAATTTCGGGTTTTTCTTACAGTTTGGTCAATTGATTTCAATTTAGTTTGTTTGATTTTGGCTTGTCTTAATCTCTATTTCACTATTAAGTTTTTTTTTTTACTAGGAATCAATTGCTTGATTGGTTTTTATGAGCTGAGACATGAAAGTGTTTATGTTTGTTTATGTTTGATATGATTTTAGGTTCTGTAATGAACGTTATTGTTAAAACATTAACGTATTGAACGTTATTTTTTAATGAATTTTGGATGTGAATAGAATTAATTTGTTTAAGTTTCACCCATACTTTCCAGATTTGGATTATGGAAGAAAATCTCGATGTTGGAGAAATATTAGGTAGAAGAGTCTGTAAGAGCTTCCATAGGTTCAGATTGAGATTTATTTCCTGAGAAAATATGTATTTTTTTTCTCTTCTTCTACAGGGTTGTTGTATATATTTTGTTATAGCTTTTAATGTTTTAATTGTTTTGTAGGGTGAGTTGTTCTCGGTCATCTCATTGACTGGTAGGTGATGTGTTTCTGCACGTTGACTATACAAGGAAGCGTGGAGTTGCAAGATGAACGAGTGGAACTTCTTTTGGATAGGATCAAAGAGAAGCTTGATTGGAGCAGTACATAAAGGGCAGTTTTAGAACCTAAAGAGACTGAAATGGAGGAAGTCGTCAAAGAGGCTATTGAGTCAGAAGCTGATGAGATTATGGATGATACTTGATGTGACCCTGACCAGCATCATGGACCAAGGTATGAAACTCAGGTACGAACCAGTTAGGCAACTGATCATAGCTTGGCTTAATGGGCTGTTTTATGAGCCTTATCGGTTTGATCTATGAAGTTCTAGACCGAGATAAGCTAATGGACTTGAAACAAAACATGGAGGCCTTGTTCTCATTATGAAATTAGTGTTTCAAGTTGTTCAAGAAAGGCCCAACAAGAAACTACATGTCCTGGTTGAATAATATATCAATCTGACGGCAATTCTTTGACTGTCGACCATGCGAAGGGATGAGACCAGCCAGAGAGTGTTTCGACCACAACTTTCAAAATTTGGTCAAGTATTTGGTCTTTGGTCAAGTCCAATATATTTATCTAGTTTGTATTTCCTAGAATAAGTTTAGACCTTTGGTCTAACCCATAGCTTATTATATAAAGGCTAGATATTTTATTGTTTTGTTCATTCAACATTTCTAATCAAAAACATGTCTTTTTATTCTTGTTGAATCCTTTGCTCTTAATTGAACATTGTAGCTTCTAAGTCGTCGGAGTGAGTCATATCTTCGGGCTTAGGAGTTGGAATATCAAGGGCATTCCGCAGCCCTTGTGCGACCATTCGATCCACGTCCCTTGATCGTTTGTGCTTTCTAGCTCATTCGGTGCAAGGTTTATCCAATCCTTAAACATTAGAGTGATCATTTAATTATTGGCGTATCATGTGGTATCAGAGCCACTCTGAGGTTTTGAGTTTTTCACAACCAGACATTAGTAACTCTTCATCTTCTAAGAGATCAAATGTGTCTTTTGGACTGTTGAGAAACCATGAAGCGAAGACAGAGCGCAAAGCAAGAGAAGAACATTTGCGAGAATGGAGGTACACCTCTTCATCTTCTAAGAGATATGTGTCTTTTGGGACTATTAAGAAACTATGAAGAGGAAGCTGAACTTAAACACATGAAGAAAAGTTGCGAGAATGGAGGTACAACAAACGTACAGCCGAGATGATAGCACAATATGAGCGTGACCAAGAGGAGGAAGCCAAGAAGTCACGACCTGAGAGAGAGAAAAATGGAATAAAACACTCAGAAAAGAAGGTACACGAATCTTCCTTGATTCTGGTTCAATGTGAGTTAAGCCGAGCAGTCCAAAGAAGGCAGTTAAAAAGCCACAATCGAAACAAGTTGTAGAATCTCCATCGGCTAGAACTGAAGGGAAGAGGAATGAGGGTTTTGAGAGATGGCTGGATATTTTCAAGCCTAATATCCATCAAAGGATCACAGACCCACGTTCATCGTCAGTGTTAGAAGAAGATCAAGAGGCCAAAGATATTGAACTGGAGCTATCGACTGTTTATGTCCGAGCAGAATCTATGGACGGCCAGACGCATCAAAAGGAAGAACCACAGGCTGTAAGTGCTCTATTGGATGTCCAAAAGGTGGCTGAAAATTTGGTTAATAGTGGACAAGAAGCTGATCATGAAAAAGACTCACAATCGCTTATGCTTCAGGTGATATTCTCGATTCTTTATCAACTGATAAACAGGTTCAGCCATTCGTTTGCAAGGAGTACAACCCAGTGGAGCTACTGAGGCCTGAAAATGGTCTACAACACTTCATCTTTGAGCCTGGAATAGGGGCATGTGTGCACAAGAAGAGTAGAAACACCTTGGCCGAGCAAAACCATGTCGGTTCATTCATCTTAGAAGGTCCCGATTTGAGGACAAATCCTTTTAAACGAGGAGGGAATGATGTGACCCTGACCAGCATCGTGGACTAAGGTATGAAAATCAGGTACGAACCAGTTAGGCAACTTATTCATAGCTTAGCTTAATGGGCTGTTTATGGGCCTTATCGGTTTGATCCATGAGGATCTAGACCGAGAGAAGCTAATGGACTTGAAACAAAACATGGAGGCCTTGTTCTCATTCTGATATCAGTGTTTGAAGTTGTTCAAGAAAGGTCCAATAAGAAACTACATGTCATGGTCGAATAATATATCAATCTGACGGCAACTTTTTTGACCGTCGACCATGCGAAGGGACGAGACCATCCAGAGAGTTTTTCGACCACAACTTTCAAAATTTGGTCAAGTCTTTTGTCTTTGGTCAATTCCAACATATTTATCTAGTTTGTATTTCCTAAAATAAGTTTAGACCTTTGTTCTAACCCATAGCCTATTATATAAAGGCTAACTATTGTATTGTTTTGTTCATTCAACATTTCTAATCAAAAACCTTTCTTTTATTCTTGTTGAATCCTTTGTTCTTAATTGAACATCGTAGCTTCTAAATCGTCGGAGTGAGTCATATCTTCGGGCTTAGGAGTTGGAATATCAAGGGTCTTCCGCAGCCCTTGTTCAACCATTCGATCCACGTCCCTTTATCGTTTGTGCTTTCTACCTCATTCGGTGCAAGACTTATCCAATCCTTCAACCTTAGAGTGATCCTTTAATTTTGGGCGTATCAATACTGATGTTATATCAGACGTGGAGACCACTTCGGTTCATGTTGCAGGAAAAGGGAAGAGAAAGATCATGATGAAGAAAGCCGAGACAGGAACGAAGAAGTTGTTGTGTAAGCGAGCTCGGGAAAATAAAACTGACTCTTGATCAAGTAAGAGTTTCATTGAGGCTCTCATCTACATATCTGTCACTTCCTTGGAGGATATACTCAGTATGCAAATGGAAAAGAGTGAGTCTTGCTTTACAGAGATGATGCGGAAGATGGAGAGTGAGGTTTCACATCTCAGGGAAGAAATTAGTTTGAGTGGTGAAGGAAGCAATCCTAGGAAGATCAAAACTGAATTTAATTCGATATAAAATAGATTATTAACTGAGTATTGTCTTATGCAATAATTTTCCCTTTTACCAGTAATTTAACATCCATAGACTAGAGCCAGAAAAAATATCCATAAATTTTGATATGATTCGTTATCCGTTACAATTCAAATTAAAAATCTTGATATTCGTAACCCTAAGAAGCATATCAAATAAATATATGCAATAGCCGTTAAAATGAATCAAATTACAAATACTAATGTTTTTAGGAATGTTACTCGATATGATTCGTTATATACATATATTTATAAATTATAAATATATATATATATAATTGCATAATTATATTTTATTTAAGTTTTCTAATATTTTTATTTAAAATTTATTATTTAGTTGTTATATCTTTTAAAAACAATTTTTGTGATAAATATTATTATGTATATTAGTTTTGAATTTTTCTTTACTTTTTGTTTATCATTTTATTTATTCTACCGACCGAATCGGATAACCTGTCAAAATATAATAATTTCCTAATATCTAGAAACCAAATATCCATGTAGTTGCGGATCAGTAATCATATAATTTATTATTCAGACAAAATAGATCATATCACGAATATATTCGATTCATGCTCATCTCTACCGCAAACAAGTCTTCCACCATTAAAAAGAAAATTTATCACACTTTTTGGCACATCAAAAACAAGTTTAAAAAATTTTATTTTTGTTCAAAATATTAAATCTAAATTTTCTGTAATGAATTTATCGACTAAAGAATTAAGTTTAATAAAATTTAAATAAATTATCAATCGATTAATAAAATTATTGTAACTAGAAGTATCTAAAACAATTAAATTGTGGGATGTAAAACCGTAATATTTTTCATAGTTTATAATAATATAATTTACCAAACTTTAAAATGTACTATTGATCAGTGAATTTATTTATTTTGACGCACATATATTTCTCAATTTCTATCTACATTTAAAATGATTGTGTATTCGTAAATACGTTTTTTTCAAAAAAAATATAGAAGAATTGTTAGTATTTACTAAAATTGACATTTTTGTCAATATTGACATTCTAAGCTTGTTTTAACAATTTCCTATAACTAAATTTTTTTATTTATTTTTAGGAGATAATTATTTTGGTACATAAAGCAAAGTCATAGATAGCTTGTGCATCACTATTTACTATATCTGTAATTCTTCTAACAATAGCAAAAAAAAATTCTTCATCGCTCATATCAACTTCTATTCTTGAATTTGTTGTGACTAAATCCTTGTCCGTTAATTACTTTATATAAATACAAATTGTTTTGGATATTATTTCCTATCATAAACTAGAAAAAAAAAAGAAGAGAAAACAAGAATGGCAGTAAATTTGAGGAACAATGCATTCTTGTCTTCTTTTATGTTTCTTCTCTTAATCGGTTCCTCATATGCAATCACAAGTTCAGAGATGAGCACAATCTGTGACAAAACATTGGACCCGTCTTTCTGTCTTGACTTTCTCAACTCAGAATTTTCATCTCCTAATCTTCAAGCCTTAGCAAAAGCCACACTTGATGCCACACAAGCAAGAGCAACACAAACATTCAAAAGACTCCAGTTTATTATCGATGGAGGAGTCGACCCACGATCCAAACTAGCTTACAGATCATGCTTAGATGAATACGAGAATGCCATCGGAAACCTCGAAGAAGCTTTTGATCATTTGGCTTCTGGCGAGGGTGAGGGGATGAACACTAAAGTTTCTGCTGTATTGGATGGAGCTGATACATGTCTAGATTATGTGAAAAGATTGAGGTCTGTAGATGATTCTGTTTTGAATAACAGTAAGAGAATTAAGAATCTTTGTGGTATTACTCTTGTTATCTCTAACATCCTACCACGTAAATATTAATTTGGAACTATCATCATGTGTTTGACTGATTAAGTTGTATTATTGGAAAGATGACAAATACATTATTATATACAGAATATTAAAAGAATGTAAGCTCACGGGTTTTCTTTTCAACAATTCTTCTTCTTCTTCTTGTTAATGAATTTTCCTTTCATCATTTTGTCCATGCGCTGATTAGATTAATAAAGACACATCTTAGCATAAAAGATGACTTTAACTGGATAAGGTGGGTACACAAATATTAAACGAGTTATGAAACTATATGTGATCCGATTTGTTTTGTTTAGATTATCAGTTTTGCCATTTTTATTCGAACTGTAGTCATCAGAATATTCTTATCCAGATATCTAGAAAATCTATAAATTTAACTGGATATCCATTTCAAACCTTACAAATCATTTTCTTAAAAAATAAAAATAAAAATCCAAAGTAATATAAAATAATGATATTGTATTATAAAAGTAAAAACGGTTTAATTTTCAAAAAAAAATCTAATAACTAAAAAATATTTAAAGGATAAAAGATTTTCAAATTTACGTAAAATATAATAATTACGTATTGTATATATATATATATGTTATAATAAATATATATATATATATATATATGCAGTAGATGAGATTATGCACCTTGTGCGAAACAATTTATAGGAAGAATTGCTGAAAACAACCTAAAATTTCAAGTTAAACTAAAAGTGTACCCAATTTCAATCAAATGCAAAACCAACCTACAAGGGTGATAAAAGTACTATTTAACCCTTATGACCAAACAAAAAACAGAAGTGTATTTTACGTTTCTATCCTTTGTTAGTCTACACGTAACAGAAAGAAGTCTACATAAATGTAGACCTCGTACGAAGTCTATTCACTCGGTAGACTTGTTATGTAGTCTACACCATAATTTTATCTAATAATTTAATTTTAAAAATATATAAAATAATTGTTGTAATATTTTTAACTAATCATTAATATAATGGATAATATGAAGTAAAAAAATAAAATTTTATATAATTAAACATTTTTAAGGAACATATACTAATTTGGTAACCATGTCTTAAACAATGTTCAAGGGTTAGAAACAATAGGTTGTAACATGTTATGCCTTTTGGTAGTAGATTCCATAGGGTTAGATTTTAGATTTTGATTTTTTGGTTTTATTGACTTAAATCTGCTTATTAATGTTTAGTGGTTTACATTTTGTATAATTTTAATATTTAAAAAAGTAATTTAAATTGTTTGATGATCAAACAAAACATTCAGGGTTTGAGATTTGTGGTTTAGGGGTTCGTAAACATATTATAAAGTCTACATATATGTAGACTTTTTTTTAATCTATGCGTATTGGTGCTTAGCAATTCTCCCAAAATTTAAATTAAATTTAAATATTTATACAAAAAAATTAAATCATATATTATGACTATAAAATTAAAATAAAAATAATTAAACCTATTTAGTAAATCATATATTAAATTTTGTAAAAGTTAAAGGGAAAAAGATAAAAATTGTTGTAGACTTTCTAATAAGTCTACACACAATTTAACCTAACCGGATTTAACCAATATAATTTGATGATCAAACAAAACATTTAGGGTTTGAGATTTATGGTTTAGGGGTTCGTAGACATATTATAAAGTCTACATATATGTAGACCTTGTTTCAGTCTATTCGTACTGGTGTTTAGAAAAAACTCCTAAACTTTAAATTAAATTTAATTATTTCTAAAAAAAATTAAATCATATATTATGACTATAAAATTAAAAATAAAAATAATTAAACATATTTAGTAAATCATATATTATATTTTTTTTAAAAATAAAGAGAAAAAGATAAAAATCATTGTAGACTTTCTAAGAAGTTTACACACAATTTAGCCTAACCGAATTTAACCAATATAATTTGATGATCAAACAAAACATTTAGGGTTTGAGATTTGTGGTTAAGGAGTTCGTAAACATATTATAAAGTCTACATATATGTAGACTTTTTTTCAGTCTACACACAGTTTAACCTAACCGGATTTAACCAATATAATTTTAACCTAATCGTTAAACCAAATCTTTTTTAACATAACCAGAAAAGTTACCCAGCATTTAAATACGATTTCTCAAGATTTTTGGGTAAAAACCCTAATCTTTCCCCAATCTCTCTCCAGGCGATTTCCGACGAACTCGATCCACGCCGTTTTGCCGTCCGCTCCGTCTCTGTCTGCTCCGTCTCTCTGGTAAGTTAAATGTCTTGGCTTACCTCTCCGTCCATAAAAAGTGACCATCTGAGCCGGCGACTTCTAAGGAACGGAGCTTCTCGTCAAAATCTTTGCTTCCGGTCAGTATCACAGCTTCTACTTCATCTCTCTGTAATCTCTCATACCTATCTGGCGAGGGACTGTCCTTCATCTTTCCGGCGTACGTCTCTCTGTCATCTCTATCTCTCGATTAGCCAATAACTGGTCAGTTTACTTCTGATCAGTCTACTTCATTTTGAAGTGTAGACTGATGTTTTGAGTTTGTAGACTTCTCGTGTAGACTGATGTTTTTCAATTTGTAGACTGATGTTTTTCAATCTGTAGACATCTCGTGTAGACTGATGTTTGGATTTGTAGACTTCTCATGTGGACTGATGTTTTGAATTTGTAGACTTCTCGTGTACACTGATGTTTGAATTTATAGGCTTCTCTTGTACACTTATGTTTGAATTTGTAGACTTCTCATGTGGACTGATGTTTTGAATTTGTAGACTTCTTGTCTACACTGATGTTTGAATTTATAGGCTTCTCGTGTACACTGATGTTTCAAATTTGTAGACTTCTCATGTGGACTGATGCTTTGGATTTGTAGACTTTTCGTGTAAACTGATGTTTGAATTTATAGGATTCTCAAGTACACTGATGTTTGAATTTGTAGACTTCACTTGTATAATTCTTTTTTGTGTCTTTTTGGTGCAGGTTACAAAATGGATAAGCTTGATTTCCCACCGAGGCTGTATACTCTAGGGCAGGAACCTGTCCCGTCTAAAAGGATTGCTTACTATAGTGATGACAGCAAGCTCTTTCCTGCTCTTAAAACTGCACTCGACGAAAACGAATGGGAGGAGCTCAAGAACTCGAGATTGGGAATGTTCTTGAAGTTCCACGAATTGGATTTTGGATGGGCTTCGAGGCTGGTGCACTATATACTGTGTTTTCAGCTCGAGTGCAAGAAGAAGTATGAATTGTGGAGTCTAGCAGGTGTTCAACCACTGAGGTTTTCTCTGCTTGAATTTGAAGAGATAACTGGCCTGAACTGTGAGTATGTGAAGAATCTCGAGAATCCGTTGGTTGAGGTAACAGATGACATGAAAGCATTTTGGGAGCGGCTGGGAGTGCATATCGACCGGGGGCCAAGTATTGATGATTTAACTGCTGCGTGTCAGAAGTGCGGAACATGGTCTCGAGAAGATCGATTACGTTTAGGGTATTTAGCTATCTATGCTGGCTTCATCGAAGCACCAAGAACCTCGACAGCCACACGAGCTAGCCTGGCTAGGTTAGTGATGGATCTAGGTGCTTTTGAAGATTACCCTTGGGGAAGAGTTGCGTTTAAATTCTTGATGGACTCAGTGAAGGTTGCAAAGTTGGAAAGGACTTATGCTATTGAAGGCTTCATTCAGGTTCTTCAAGTCTGGGTCTACAATTGTCTCCCTGAATTTGCAGCTGGGTTTGGTGAACCTATAGAAGGTTTCCCGACCCCACCTCTACTTGCCTTCTCAGGTTGCAGAGGCAAGAGAAATATCAAGGAGAACATTATGAAACAGGTATGTTTTGTATGTTTATGTATGTATTATGTTGATTTTAAGTGGTTTTATACTAACTTAATATTCTTATTTTCTGCAGACTAGGGCTAACAACTTTACTGTGAAGGAGTACTCTGAAATGTTCCCTCTCTGGGATGATGATTTGGAAGATAAAAGGGCTGATAACATAGTGAAGGCAATGTTTTCTTCAGACTGGGTGTGGGAACAAAGTCACTGGCCTCTTGTCGGAACATCACTGTTGACAAATGTGAAGGTGGAGATCCATCCGATGAAGACAGAGGCTGGTCAGATGGTGCGAAGCAAGAATCACGCAACTCTTCCCACTAATTCTGAGGGAGAATCACGCAAGAAGGCTCGTGAGACCCCTGGCCTGGATATGGAGACCTTGAAAGCAGAAATAGGTCATTGGCTAACTGGCCTGACCTCTAATATGGTTGAGGGGCTTCACAGATGCGAGGACACTCTGAAGACACATTCCCGCATGATTGAGGGCCTTACTGTGAAGATGGGAGCTGTAGAGAAGATTGTGCGTGAAGGCTGGAAGGAAGACCACACCAAAGCTGGTTCATCTGCTGATGTACCTGAGCCAAACAAGTCTGATGGAGACAACTCTGATGGAGACAAATCTGAGGAGGACATAGCTGAAGAAAGCAAAGCTGAGGAAGCAACGCCCCAACCCACCAGAATGACAACAAGAGCCAAAGCTAAAGGCGCCCAAGCCACTGGGGTTAGTACCAAACCCTCTCCCAAACCACTCATTCCAAAAAGAGGCACAAAACCAGTGAAAAAGAAATAACTTGTCTGCATTTGCATGTTGTTTTTATTGGAACCTTGGAATATTAGCTGTTTGGTTTGAAAAACGTGTGCATTTGACTGTTTTTTTTTCGGTTTGTACCATATTTTAAATGGATGCATTTTCTTATTAATAGCTGTTATTAATGTGTTCTTTCTATTGAAAACAAATGCAGAGTGAGAATGGAGGTGTAAGTGTTGTTATATTAGACAAAGAACAATCACACATTGATTACGGCTCTGCGAGAAAACTGAAACAAGTTAGTAAACTGAGAGCGGCTTGCATTGTGGCCCGTGCTAAGAGTGACAGGCAACGTAGGCTTGCGGCAACTCAGCAATCTCCTTTTGCTGGAAACAGCACAGCAAAGGTTATCATACCTAACAAGCCGAAGCGAGGCCAGGGATATAACCCATTTGATGTTGTTGATGGCCAAAAGCTCACTGTTCTTATTGATTGGCTGAAACTTGACCCGTAAGTCATACAACCTTTATATAACTTCTCTTTATATAAAAGACTTGGCAGTGTTTTATTTATTTGATTTGATTATTGACAGCAAATGGCGACAGAAGGTGCGTGGCTCCTCAAGTTTTTGGTACTACACACTACTAACTCCTAAGGAATAATGGTTGAGTGACACGGTATGTAGACTTCTCTCACATGCAGACTTCCCTTTGATGTAGTAAACTTCTCTGATGCAGAAATCTCTAATTTTGTTAATGTAGCACATGGATGCTGGAATTAATCTCTTAAGACTCCGATACAAAAAGCACCCGGAATGGTTTAGGTCAGACAGAATTTGCTTCCTGGATGCTGTGTTTACTCAAGTCTGGACATCAAAGTACTCAGAATTTCTGGATTCTCCTGCCAATCCTGACGGCACAGGTAAATTACTGCCTCATGGTTTCGTAGACATATTATATAATCTACATAGATGTAGACCTTTTGTTCAGTCTACACACAGTTTTCAGTCTACATGGGGGCCTTGAATTACTAATAATTTTTAATTACATAATCAATTTTCTTGATACCTCAGGTAAACTACTGCCTCCTGGGGCCTTGAACTACTACACAGGCGAGGAACCAACATATTGCAGATCAGATAAGACATGGGCAGTGGAGATTGATGATATATATGCGCCATTATTTGTCAAGAATAATCATTGGGTAGCTTGCTGGATATCAATTCCGAAGAGACACATAGTGATTTGGGATAGTGATGTTGCTTACACTAAGGATCAAGAAATGGCTAAGACCGTGAAGCCTCTTGCACACATGGTGCCGTACATGTTGCATATGTTATCTCGCGGTGAGGAGAGGGAGTTGTACACAGTTGAGTTCACACATGAGCGGGTCTCGGCATCTGAGGTACCACAAAACAAACAAAGTGGTGATTGTGGAGTGTATTGCTCGAAGTATATAGAATGTCATGCACTTGGCATGACATTCCCACCTCATGATCTGTGTGATAAGAACATCAAGAGCATCAGGACTCAGATGGCGACTCAGATATTTGATGAGACCAGCATAAATGGCACAGAGAAAGTCGACTACAAGCATCTGGGTGTCTATGACTAAGGTTTGCCATCCATTTTTTTGGGTAGAATTAGAGGAAAGTGTGAAGTTTTTTTGGTGACTTTCCTCATCGGATATATGTAGGTTGACATAGTAGTCTTTTGTACCTGACTGTTGTATTGTGCTCTGAGTAACAGACTTTTGTACCAGACTTATGGTTTTAACTGATGTAATTTGCTTGCAGCAGACTTAAGTATTAGTCTTCTTTTACAGAAGACTTTTACAGAAGTCTGCTACACTACTATCTATCAAATTATCATCCTTTGTATCAGTATAGTACTCTTTTTTCGTAGACATATTATAAAGTCTACATAGATGTAGACCTTTTGTTCAGTCTACACACAGTTAACCTAACCGGATTTTAACTCATATTCGACCAAAAGTACAACTCCAATACAATCCAGAGACTTACATATTAGTCTTCCTTTATAAGAGACTTAAAAAGAAGTCTACTTTTTGCCAAAGAAGACTAACACGTTGGTCTGCACGACAGAAAGTAACATTAAGACCTAAGATTTCAACAAAAGTTCATCAAATAAGACATCCAAAACAACAATACTGATAAGTTCAATACATAAGACAACATCCAAAGCAACAATACTGATAAGTTCAATACATAAGACAACATCCAAAGCAACAATACAATTGATAAGTTCAACACATAAGAGACATAGAACATAAGAGATAAGACATACGTTGAACACATAAGAGATAAGACACTGGTTTAACCTGGACAGTTTGGACGAGTGTGACCCGGTTGTTTGCACTGGGAGCAACTATAGTCCTTGTGTAGTTTTCGCGGTTGCTTTCCCCGCATCCTTGAAATTTCTAGCCAAGACTGCCACCGAGACTTCTTTTGCCTACCCGGACCACGCTTGACATCTGGAGGAAGACATTTACGTGTGTCGGAAGCTCCTTTATCCTCACTGGTAGCTCCTGTGTCATCACTTTTTGGAGCTTCCAAGACATCACTTTTGGGATAGATATTTGCCGCGTATGCTGAAAAAAGGTAATTCTTTGAATAGGATGGGCATACCAGCGTAGAGACATGAATATTTGAAGCCTTTGCAGCTGCTATGGCATGTGAACAAGGTATCTTCTCAATATCAAACACACCACATTGACACCTCTGAAGTTCCAAGTCAACAACAAAATCTCGATGTCCTCCTTTCACGAAAAATCGCCAACCATCAATACGTTCCACAGTCATCATATCTGCATACTCTTCACGAATAGCCAACAAATTTTCAACTCCCCGACTATGCTGTGATGTGAGACTAAAAGCATCTTCTCTCCTCTTAAAGTACCACCTTCCTAGCTTCTCGCGTATAAATTCTAAAAGGAATGAGATGGGGAATCCTTTGGCTGGCTTAAGTGCGGAGTTGATAGATTCTGCGATGTTGCTAGTCTTTATGTTGTATCTGTCACCTTGAAAGTGAACTCTTGACCATAACGAGACATCAGCATTCTCCAAATATGTTGCAAGGCTGGGGTTTATACTCCGTATCTCATCCATGTAGCGGTCAAAATCAAAAAGCGTATGTGCATAAGCAGCGCCTTTGACCAAATACAACATGTGCTTTCCCTTGAACTTTTGAACTATGTTTTGTTGTAGATGATAATAACATATCCCTCGCCTTGCCCAAGGGAAAACCTTCTCACACGCCGTCTTAATGGAGCGGTGCCTGTCAGAAACTATCACCAAAGCATACTCATCTGAAACACACCTCCGCAAATTGGTAAAAAACCATTCCCACGACTCATCATTCTCCGCATCCACAATCGCAAAAGCCAATGGGAATATCTGAAAATTACCGTCTTGGGCAGCTGCCACTAGCATAACTCCTTCATACTTTCCACATAGATGAGTCCCATCCACCACAATAACCCTCCTAAGATAGGTAAAACCAGCTATCGAAGCTCCAAAAGATAGGAATAGATACTTAAATCTGTTTTCATCATCTTTCTCAAGACATGTGATAGTTCCCGGATTCGATATCTCGATCTGACGCAAATAAGAAGGCAGATTCTCATATTCATCTTCTGCTGTTCCTCTCACCAATTCTTGGGCAGATAACAAAGCTCGGTACGAAGTGTTGTAATCTAGGGTCATCCCAAACATGTTCTTCATCGCATCTTTGATATGCTTCGGTGTAAGCCCATCTATAATCCCAACCCGATCTATGAATAGTCTTGCAACATATTTCGGAGTATATTGTTTTCGTTGAGACATTCGATCCGCCACTGAACATGTATGAGTTTTCAAATATTTTGTCACCCAAAATGTATTTGGTCCATGCTTCACACTCGCTCTAAGCTTCCAACCACATCCTTCAACACGACACTTAGCCACATACAGAGTTTTCGTTGTCTTATATGCTGTGAATATAAATTTACCTTTCACAGACACCAACTTCAGCTTTGAAACAAGCTCATCCTTACTAGCAAAACTCTGACCGACATATATATTGTCGTTAAGGGACAGTGATCTTTCTTCAGTACCAGAGCACTGTGCTTTATGACCATCATAGAGCGTTTCCATTGCATCATCGTCAGATTCCTCACCTTTCACTTTTCCGTAATCACAATAGTTTACACCATCGTCAGCATCAACAGCATCAGCAGTGGCTTGAACATCGTCAACAACAATATTATCTTCATCCAACCCTTCATCCAACTTTTCATCAATATATTCTTCATCACTATCTTCATCAGCAAAAATACCATCATCACCATCAGACACATAAGCATCGTCACCAGCTCCAGCTTCTACTTGGCTCTGGCTTGATATACAAAGGCGGACAAAATGTGTCTTTGATAACTCGATCAAGTTCCGCACTTGTCTATCATTCGTGACATGCACAGGAGGAGTATCAGGGGACATTTTCTGAGAAATGACGTCCGGTAAGGAATACGCTAGAAGCACCTTCTCGGTTTTCTTGTCCAGATCATAATCTTCTTGTGCCATTTCAAGAAGTTCACCATGTGTACAACCATCATGCACAAATAACATTCTCCCTCCTTTCCGATTATTGACCACAAACTCCCACAAAGACTCTTTCACCACCCATTCTCCGTATACAACAGGTATTTGAGCCATTTCCTGCAAAAAAAAACAGGTTTACATAATTAGCTAAGAAGTATTTCATATTTCTTAAAACAATTAACGTAGACTTACTAATATGTCTACAATTGTTTCCTAGCAATATAGCAAAATCAAAAGTATTATACTTTCATAATTACAACAGTTTTTCTATCCAAAATCACTCAAACCCATTAGGATTAACTATTACACACTTTCAAACGAAAAAATTGTGAAAAATTTAATGCATAGTACACAAATTAACTTTTAATGTAAATTTCGAAATAGACTCCATGTTCAGTCTACAACGTGTAGACTTTCTTTTCAGTTTACATCCGTAGACGGTCAGATAGGTCTACTTTTGGGTTAGTTTTTGCAATTGACCATTTTACGGGTTACTTTTTATAGTTGAAAAAAAGTTGTGATTTTATATAAGCAGACTTCGTTTTCAGTCTACAACTTCAAAAAGGTTAGTTTTCGCTATTGACCAGAATTTTCCAGGATTTGACTTTCAGAGGTAGACTAAATATACAGTCTACATGTTTTAATTTTTTTGAATGAGGTTAGTTTTGCAATTGACTATGTTTGACTTTTTAGGGGGTAGACTGAAATGAACGTCTACAGCTTTGCAGACTTCGCAAGAAGTCTACTCTCAAATCCGACGAGTCAGTTTTGCATTTGACCAAAATAAAAAAATAGACTTCACGGGTAGTCTACATTTTTTTTCTGGAAGAGAAGACTGCATATGAAGTCTACATATTAAAAAAATAATTAATTTTAAAAAGTTTTAGTCAAACACAAAACTAACCTTTTCAACGCAGTCAAAATTTTGGTCAAATGCAAAACTGACCTTAAGTAAACTTCTGTTGAAGTCTACGCTTCGTAGACTTATGTTGAAGTCTGCTTATGAAAAGTCAAAAGTTCATTCAAATGCAAAACTAACCTCTTTTGCGTAGTCGTCTTTGTAGGTCTACGTACTTTTTTGTTTTTGTTGTCAAAGGTTAAGATGTAGACTGTCGGGGAAGGCTACATTACAAAAAAAATCCGTTTAGTCAATTGCAAAACTGACCTGTGCGTTGACAAATAGACTGCATTGTATGTCTACATAAGGGCGTAGACATATAAAACAGTCTACTATCGCGACACAGATCTGAGAAACGACTTAAACCATGAAAATAGTTACCTTTTTGCAGTGTGAAGCTCGTTTCCAGCCTTTTCAACCGTCCAAACTCCAATAATGACCAAAATGAAACATTTTTGACGATTCACAAGTGAAAAAACACGAAATTATGAAGTTTATGATTATGAAAATGAAGGTTAAGAGAGATTTTAGATGGAAATGTAGAGAAAATGAGAGGAAATGAAGATTTGCTTGTTTAGAATGAGAAAAAAGTGGTTGAAAATTCAATTCTAAAGCTTTAAGAGATCAAAAATGGTTCATGGTGGTTGAAAATATTGATGATGATGGCATAGTTGTAATTAAGAAGAAATGTTTAGGGTGTATTTGGTTTTTTGTATTTTTCGAAATTAATAAATAAATAAATAATAATGGCAAATTTGTAAATAATTCAAAAACTTATGGGTATTATGGAAAATTCAATGATGAATAGTAACTAAAAAAAAGAGGTTGGTTTTAGGTTTGACTTGAATTTTTAGGTTGTTTTTGAAAAACACCCTAATTTATATCTATTACCTATAAATTTTAATATTATCAACATTATTAAATTAGATATAAATGCTAAATTAAATTATACAATATCTCATTTCAATATCCAAATTGATAATTGACAATTCTCTCAAGGGCTATTTGCCAAATATGACTTCAAATTCAATCAAATTCATTTCAATATCCAAATTGATTTTAAATGCAAAAGTATACCTCAAATTCAATCAAATGTAAAAATTACCCAAAAAGATAGTGAAATTACAATAATTATTTTATGAACAAACAAAAACATGTATTCAGTTTTACCATTATAACCCTCTCCGTGTGAGAAGACTTCCATATAAGTCATCTCGTACAGTGGATCTGAGAAATAATTATAAAATATTATAGAAAAATTTAAAATCGGAGCAAGAATGAAACCATGAAATTTTAAGATTTTATAAATGATGTAAATTTAGATTTACTAAAATTGAATTATTTTTAACATAGATGAGTAAATGTATATTGAGTCATGATAGTTGTTGGTTTAAGTTTTGGTAACATATGTAGTTGTATAGTTGGTATTTTAGGGTTAGATTTTGAAATTTTAACTTATATTTTTCTCTTTAATGTTATAAACATGTGTTAGTAACTATATAATAACTTGATTTTAAAAAAAATATATTTTTTAAAGTTGAAAGAAGTTTTTTTCCTAATTATTCGATGATATGGTTTTTTTGAAAACTTTCCAAAAGACTTCTTCGGAGGCCTTCATACATATAATGCACTAGAATACTTTATGGAGAATTTCACAACAAAGTCTGTTATTTTCCGCTTAATTTAGTAGAATTTAGGCTTCCTGCCTAATATGTAGTCTTCCAGAAGTCTTCAAGGGGAGGTCTTCTCATTTATTATATCTTTAAAATAATTTATTAAATTTTTAGAATATAATTTGATAGGGGAAAAATCCCAATGTTGTAAATATAAACAATTCTAAATGATGTAAATATAGTTTAACTAATATCTATTTTTTTTAACATATATGGGTGAATGTATATTGAGTCATGAATTCTTTTGTTAGGGTTCGGTAACATATGTCATAATATTGTTGGTATTTTTAGGGTTAGATTTGAAATCTGATATATTGATTTTTTTTTTAAATTTGACGAATATGTGTTTATGACAATCTAATAGCTTGGTTAAAAACATTTTCTAAGTTCCTTTTAGGTTTAAGGAAGTGTTTTTTTTCCTTAGTTATTTTATTAAAGGATGTTGACCTTAGGGGAAGAGCATATTCAAGTGAAAAGCATTGATTATCATATTGATGACGCGAACTTACTTCATGTTGTAAAGGATGCTCTACATGATGATGAATAGGAGGAGCTGAAGGTGCCAAGGCTGGGAGTGTTCATAAAGTTTTTGGAATTGAAGTTTGGATGGGCGTCTAGGCTAGTTCATTTTATGCTTTGTTTTTCAGTTGGACATCCAGAGAAAGTATGAGCTTTGTAGTCTCCTTGATCTTGAACCAATGAAGTTTTCATTGATTGAGTTTGAACACCTCAAAGGTCTAAACTGCGAATATGTTGAGAATCTGGAGAATCCTCATGTAGAGATGACAAAGGAGTTGTTTCATTTCTTGGAGATGATGCCTGTTGATATCGATGCTGGTTCAAGCTCTGAGCAAATAATAGCAGCATGTGCGAGATGTGGAGAGTGATCTTGGGATGACCGCATGTGGGTAGGATACCTAGCCATCTGCACATGATACATTAAAGGAAGAATGTACTCAACCACTACATGGGCTAGCCCCTGCAAGGCAAGTGATGGATCTAGAAGAATTTTAGAATTACCTATGGGGGAGACTAGCGTATAAGATCCAGATGGACTCTATGAAAGGTAAAGATTTGACAAAGTCTTATACCATTGATGGGTTTATTCAAGTATTAGAAGTCTGGATCTAGTTCGATCTGCTCGACTCCGGTGAAAACTTTGGAAAGCTCATACGAGACAAACCGAGTTCCCCTTTGATGGCTTACAAGGGACGGAAATTTGTCAACGAGGCTATCAAAACACATGTATATCTGATTATTCTCAATAGTATGGTAGTGAATATTGTCTCAAATATATAACTTGGTATGCTTGACTTACTACATAGTCGTGTGGCCAACTTTGTTGCGAAGGAGAGTGATGAAATGTTCCCTCAATGGGAGAATGATAAGACTAATCCGGCGGTTGAAAACCTAGTGAATTTCATGTTTCATGCTAAAGCTCATTTGAATTGGAATCAAGAGTTTTGGCCAGTCCAAGGTAATAACCTGTTGACAAATCCAAAGGTTATCATCTTGAAGGATAAATCTCGTTAACTATCTGTGAAGGAAGAAACAAGACCTCGGAAGAAAGCTCGTATTGAGGCTCGTACTGAGGCTTCTACTGAGGCACATACTGAAGCACCTACTAAGTCTTCCGCTTCTTGGAATTTGATTAAGAAAGAAGAGATTTAACAAAGCTTCAAGGACCTGAAAAAAGAATGACTGATGAGTTTCAGCACACTAGTAAAAAACAGCACCACAGCCACGAAATTGCCACGTAAATTTCGTGGCAAAAATGCAAAAGCTACGAACTACCTACGAATTTGCTACAAAAAAATAACGTGGAAAATATTTTTACGAAATTGCTACGGAGAAAAATCGTGGCAAACTATAGCCAAAGAATTAACATGGCTTTCTTGTCTCGATAAAAAGCGTGACATTTTGTGTCAAAATAAGCGATGTTTTTCTACGGTTTAATCATGGCTAAAAATATTTATAATAATTTGATACTAATTAGAGGCAAAAAAAAAGTTGCCATGAAATATTTTGTAGCAAAACGTGGGTATCCCACCGAAAGTAATGTCAGAGCAATCAAATCCTTCGCATATGGCAGTGCTAAATACAAAACAAAAGCCACAAACATTTTTTTTTGTGGTAAATTTCGTGGTAAGCTTTCTTAGTGTCATCCCATCAATCTGATTTGGTGCATAAAAGATTCCAAAAGTTTGCCACAAAAATTTTCATGTCATAATCGTAGCAAATTTCGTGGCAGTATGTGGCAAAAATCATAGCAAATTTTGTGGCAAATGGTCGCAAGAACTTGGCAAGGTTTTGCCTATATAAAGAAACAAAGTTTTTTGAGATTGCAACAAGCATAATAATTTTAACAAGAGTTAAGAAAATGGCTTTTACCAAAAAAAAAAACACAAACGAGTGTTCAATGTCTTATTATTTTCAAAATCGAGAGTGGATGGATAACATTGATCAACTTTATAATACTGTTTCAAGCGAGTTTAGCAAGGTGTTGAAGTTTTCTTGCATTTTCCTCGAATCAAAATTCTTTCATAGAGTGAAAAGCGATGTTATGTCCTTGTGTTAGATGTCAAAACCGAAAGCAACATGATGCAAGAAAACGTATCTTGCCTTCTTTACCGAGTCGGCTTCAAGAGTAATTATTATGTATGGTAAAACCATGGAGAAAACTACTATGACGTTGAAGAATCATCGACAAGAGGTCAATTTAGGTGAAATGAAGCAAAGTATGCGGAAGACAGTTCATATCAAGAGAACGTTCCAGGAGGAGATTTTGGGTCAACCGATATATTGGAGAATTTGATGGAAGAACCCAATGAAGAGAAATATGAAGAAAGAGTGTTCAAAGCTTTTGAAGCCGCCAATCAACCACTATATGATGGATGTATTGAAGGTATTTCTCAACTATACTTGGTATCTCGTTTAATGAAAGTAAAAACTGATCATAATTTGGCGGAGTCATGTATGGATGAGATATCACAAACTTTTAGAGATGTTTTGCCACAACCAAATATAGCTCCTGGTTCATATTATGAGACGAAAGAAGCTGATGAAGTCTCTTGGTCTCCCTGTTGTCAAGATTGAAATTTGTGAGGATAATTTCATGTAATTTTGAAAAGAAGATCGGGAGATTTTGGTGTGTCGGCTTTGTGGGAAAGATAGATATCACGAGAACCATGGGAAGGGGAAAAGACGTCCAAAACAAAGAATTTTTTATATGCCTATTACAGAGAGGTTGAAGCGTATGTACCAACAAATGGCGACTGCATCACAAATGCGATGACACGCAGCACATGTGTCACCAGAAGGAGAAATGCATCACCCTTCTGATGCAGTAGTGTGGAAGCATTTTAATAAGGTATATCCTGATTTTTCTGAAAGTCAAAATGTTTATCTAGGATTAGCAATAGATGGATTTAATCCAGTGGGAATGAGCGGTGAAGCCCACTTGGTCTGGCCCATCATCGTAACCCTGTATAACCTACCTCCTGGTATGTTTATGAAAAGAGAATATTTATTTTTATCAGTACTAGTTCCTGGGCCAAGACATCCAAAGAAGAGCATTGATATCTATCTTCAGCCGTTAATTGAAGAGCTAAAAATTTTGTGGAGCGATGGAGTTCAAGCATACGATATCTCGAAGAAGAAAAATTTAGCTTGTCCATATTGTCTAGATGATACAATGTCATTTTAGTTGCAACATGGAAGGAAACATAGTTGGTTTGATTACCATGGAATGTTCCTTCTAAGGAGCATCCTTACGGAAGCGTATCGAGAGGGGCAGCCAATAACTGATGATCCTCCACCATGACTGACGGGAGAAGAAGTTCTCTACGAAAGAATCAACAACATCGAAGGACTGAACAAAACCATCGACTGTGGAGGAAATGAACACGATAAACCTGCGACCACTATAGACGGCTACGGCCAGACCAGAATTGGGTGAACAAGAGTATCTTTTAGGATTTGCCAAATTGGGATAACCTGCTTCTTTACCACAATCTAGACTTCATGGCACGTTGAGAAAAATTCCTTCTATAATCTTATCAACCACGATGCTTAATGTTCCCGGGAAGACAAACGATAACACAAATTCGACGATGGATCTACCTGATTTGTGCAGAAGGTCTGAGATACATATCAATGATGATGGAACAATGCCAGTCCTGATATTTCGGTTGTCGAAGTAAGAAAAAAAAGGAATTTTTGCGATGGTTGAAGAATGATATAAAACTTACAAATGGGTATGCTTCGAATTTTAGTAGATGTATATACGAGACGAATAGCAAGATTTCAGGTCTGAAAATCATGATTGCGACGTCATTATGCAACGACTTCTCCCATTTGAGTTTAAGGAACTACTTCCCAAAAGTTTTCACATTGAAATTTCAGGTACATTATCTTAATAATTATTTTTGACATGTGTTATTATATATCGAGTAACTTCTATTATTTTTTGTAGAGATTGCACTCTTCTTTCGTGATGTCTCTGCAAAAATACTTAAGAAAGAAGATGTGGCCATTTTAAAAGAAAACATTGGGGTGAAACTTTGCAATTTGGAGAATTTTTCCACCGTCGTTCTTTGATGTTATTGAACATCTGCCCGTGCATTTAGCAGATGATGCTGCTTTAGTTGGTACAGTGCAATATAGATGGATGTATCCTTTCGAGCGATACATGTACCATCTGAAAAAGAAAGCTAAAAATAAGACACACATTGTAGGTTCCATATTGCAAAATGTGTGAATGAAGAGATATCTACCGCTTCTGCAAACTTCTTTGGTAATCCAGATGTGGTACAATGAGGCTCCACTTCCCTGAGAAGTTCGGTTTACATATCAATATCCAGGAAGTGCCTACCTTTTTTTACCATGAAGGTTGGGTTAGTGGAAAATCTGAAGAAAAATGGCTAATCGATGATGACTACAACGTTCTCCAGACTTTTCTGATGCTCAATTGGGATACATTCAAACCCTACGAAAGGTACTTCGATAAATTTTAAGATTTTCAGGATTTTTGAAGTTATTAATCTATTTAAACATATAGGATGTTTGAGAATTTTATGATGGAGAGAAACCCAAATATGTCTATTAATAATCTACAAATGGCGAAAGACCAAAATTTTGCCGTATCGGTGAAAAACTATGTGAGTTTCCGATATTGTTTGATTTATAATTTGAATTTGAAACTTATCAATTATAGATATAATTTGAATTAATTAACATATTGTGCAAGCGAGTAACTCATATGAGTTTCCGTTCTGGATGTTGGATTTTGTACAAGGTCCGCAACGTAAGTATAAAAACTTGGCCGATTTACCATTCACGTGGATACTGCTTCCACTCACATAGCCATGGCAAGATAAGAAAACCCAACATTATGGCGTCCAAGTTCATGGAACCACTGACACTGATTATTAGAGTTTGATCGAGGAGATAATGATGGTTGAGTATTTTGGTTCTGTTGGACTGAAGGCCACGGTTTTTAAATGTAAGTGGTTTGATACAACTGAAGGTCGGAGAATTCGAAACAACATAAATTATGAATCGTTGATGTGTCTCCGCACTGGCAGTATGAGAAATATGATCCATTTATCTTATCTGGTAATTGTGATCAAGTTTTTCTTATCCCTTATCTTCGGGTACAACATACATCAGCAAACGATTGGTGGGCATGTACAAAATTTATGCCTAGAGGGGTTCGAGAAACTTCTGAAGATGCTCTTGTTGCGTTACAAGATGATACATACAACCAAGTTGTTTCACAGAGCGCGATGTTGCGCATTGAGTCGTATATTGTCGAAGATGATTCAGATTATGATTCCACGCCAGTTGTTTCTCCTAATGACAAATTTGTTTTGGATTCAGAATCTGATTCAAGTTCTTAATAAATTTGTCGTTCATGAAGTTGTAAAACTTTGTAATATATAATAAGTGAAGTTATTAGTAAATTTCATGAAGTTTTAAAATTGGTAATATATACTAACAAGATTTCTTAGTTTTAAAATGTCAATATATTGTGTAAACATACAGAAATTAACTTAATTCCAAACCATAACTCCATCCTTTTAAGATTTAATAATTAATATTTATGAGATTTATTAAGCTGAGTCCACTGCTGCTACAAATTCAAAGCGCTTACTTCTCAACCAAGAATACATCAAGGTCATGGAATCTCTCATCTTCATTGTATTTATTTCTTCTTACTAGCTTACTACTTAGTTATTGAACTGTGATTAGAAATGCTTGTCAAATACTTGTTATTGTCTAGGTTAGTTATTGGAGTTGTGACTGTCTTAGTTAGTTATGGAAATGCTTGTGATTGTCTCGGTTAGTTATTGGAGTTGTGAACTGTGAGTAAATGCTTACTTATACTTCTTTTTCTTTTAATTTTGCAGAGAGTACAGACAAAGAAGCGTAAAATCTATGGAATTGGCAGTGTTCATTATAAGAACACCAGTCCTTCTGTGTCGATTCCTGAGTCACTGAAGCGCAACCTGGACATGGACATGCCCATGTCTGGCTTCGAGACAGCAATTTCTGAAGTCAAGGAAGATTTCAATGCTTTCAAGACTGATTTCAAGGAGGAGATGTCAGAAAACAGAGTAACTCTCAGCATCATTCTGCAAACTCTCCAATCTCAAGCCTCCAATGCCCCAACTGCACAACCATTTCAGCTTGAAGGCTCAGTCACATCCTCAAGGTCAGTCCCAATCTCCAGTTCAATCTCAACATCAGCCACAATCTCAAAGTCAGCCTATGGCTCAACCACAATATCTCATGACCACCAATCACCAATCTGACTTAGATAGATGGTGCCAAAAAGAACTTGGTTTGTAGTTCATGAAGTAACTTACAATTTTTTGTGTACTTTCTTTGTTTCCAAATTTTGAATTTTTCAAACTTCAATATGTAATATATGAATGTTTAAAACTCCAATATGTAATATATTTTCGTTTCTGATATTTTGCCTTTATGATATTTTCGTTTTTAATTCGCATATTATATTTTCATTTTAAATACTTTTTTATAATAGCTTAATAGTAACATGAAACAAACCATAGCAACCAAATACAAATACACACGAATAATTTTTTTCACAAAATCGTACCAAATTGTCACGAAAGAAGTGGTGCCAAAAATCGTAGATATTGCTATGTTATCTTTCGTAACATTTCGTAGCAAATAGCCACGAAATTTCGTAGCAAATCGTGGCAGTTTGCTACGATTTTTGACACGCACGGTTTTTTCTACGAGCGTATATATACGATTTAGTTTTCGTGACATTTCATGTCATTAGTTCCGTATAGCCACTAAATGTTGGCCATACCCACAAAAATTAGCGTGGCTGTGGCTCTGCCTAAAGGAGATCAAGCTTCTTGTGGATAGGATGGAAGCTGTGGAGAAGGAGGTGGGAGTCAACCACAAAGGCACTTACTCAAATGAACTTTAACTCACACTTCAGATCCGACTAAGCGTGCACAAGAACTAGGGGTTAGTATTGAAACCTCTCCCAAAATAAAAGTGAAGAGAAATACTAGGCAAAATAGTAAGAAATAGAACTGAAAGTTGTATGTTCCTTTGTGCTCGTTTATGTCAGAACCAACAGATCATGTGTGCTCCTTTTTTCTTGTTATTGCTTGGTTACGTATGAATTCCGTTTCATTTGTTGCTTGGAACTTCTGTTAATGTTAATGTTATATGGATTCATTTTGAGTTGTTTGGTACTGGTCTTGACATTCCTATTGTAGTCGGAATTGCAGAATGACAGACTGAATGGGGAGAAAGCAGGAAGTGTGAACATTGTGCAGGGTGACAACAAAGAATCGAGTGGTATCAAAGAATTGAGTGGTATCAAAGAACCCAGTGTTCTCATTGTTGACAAAACCAAATCAACGAAATCAGATTAGGGACTGAGGAGAAGTCTCCAAGTGTTTTCATTACGGAAAAAAACTAAATCAACCAAATCAGATTTAGAGAAGGAGGAAGGGAGACACTAGACAAGCAAAGCTGCTGCTATGGCATTGCTCCAAGAAAAGAGTGATCGACAAAGGAAGATTTCTGCATCACATCAATCTTCTTTTTAGGGAAGCAACATAGCCAAACAGATTGTCCAAACATGAAGGTTGGTCATGGATATGATCCATTTGCCACCCGTTGACAATAACAAGACTAAATATACAGTCTACATGTTTTAACTTTTTTTTGAATGAGGTTAGTTTTGCAATTGACTATGTTTGAGTTTTTAGAGGTAGATTGAAATGAACGTCTACAGCTTTGTAGACTTCGCAAGAAGTCTACTCTCAAATCCGATGAGTCAGTTTTGCATTTGACCAAAATAAAAAAATAGACTTCACGCGTAATCTACATTTTTTCTGGAAGAGAATACTACATATGAAGTCTAGATATTAAAAAAGTTAATTAATTTTAAAAAGTTTTAGTCAAACACAAAACTAACCTTTTCAACGCAGTCAAAATTTTGGTCAAATGCAAATTGACCTTAAGTAAACTTTTCTGGAAGTCTACGCTTCGTAGACTTACGTTGAAGTCTGCTTATGAAAAGTCAAAACTTCATTCAAATGCAAAACTAACCTCTTTTGCGTAGTCGTCTTTGTAGGTCTACGTAGTTTATTGTTTTTGTTGTCAAATGTTAACATGTAGACTGTTGGGGAAGACTACATTACAAAAAAAAAACCATTTAGCCAATTGCAAAACTGACTTGTGCGTTGACAAATAGACTGCATTGTACGTCTTCACAAGGACGTAGACATATAAAACAGTCTATTATCACGACAAAGATCTGAGAAACGACTTAAACCATGTAAATAATCACCTTTTTGCAGTGTGAATCTCGTTTCCCGCCTTTTCAACCGTCCAAACTCCAATAATGACCAAAAGAAAACATTTTTGACGATTCACAAGTGAAAAAACACGAAATTATGAAGTTTGTGATTATGAAAATGAAGGTTAAGAGAGATTTTTAGATGGAAATGTAGAGAAATGAGAGGAGATGAAGATTTGCTTGTTTAGAATGAGAAAAAAGTGGTTGAAAATTCAATTCTAGAGCTTTAAGAGATTAAAAATGGTGGTTCATGGTGGTTAATAATATTGATGATGATGGCATAGATGTAACTAAGAAGAAATGTTTAGGGTGTATTTGTTTTTTTTTGTATTTTTGAAATTAATAAATAAATAAATAATAATGACAAATTTGTAAATAATTCAAAAACTTAGGGGTATCATGGAAAATTCAATGACGAATAGTAACTAAAAAATAAGGGTTGGTTTTAGGTTGACTTGAATTTTTAGGTTGTTTTTGAAAAACACCCTAATTTATATCTGTTACCTATATATTTTAATATTATCAACATTATTAAATTAGATATAAATGCTAAATTAAATTATACAGTATCTCATTTCAATATCCAAATTGATGATTGACAATTCTCTCAAGGGCTATTTGCCAAATATGACTCACAAATTGATTTTTAATGCAAAAGTATACCTCAAATTCAATCAAATGTAAAAATAACCCAAAAGATAGTGAAATTACAATAATTATTTATGAACAAACAAAAACATGTATTCAGTTTGACCATTATAACCCTCTCCGTGTGAGAAGACTTCCCTATAAGTCGTCTCGTACAGTGGATCTGAGAAATAATTATAAAATATTATAGAAAAATTTAAAATCGGAGCAAGACTGAAACCATGAAATTTTAAGATTTTGTAAATGATGTAAATTTAGATTTACTAAAATTGAATTATTTTTAACATAGATGAGTAAATGTATATTGAGTCATGATAGTTGTTGGTTTAAGTTTTGGTAACATATGTAGTTGTATAGTTGGTATTTTAGGGTTAGATTTGAATTTTTAACTTATATTTTTCTCTATAATGTTACAAACATGTGTTAGTAACTATATAATAACTTGATTTTAAAAAACTTTAATTTTTTAAAGTTGAAAGAAGTTTATTTTCCTAATTATTCGATGATATGGTTTTTGGAAAACTTTCCAAAAGACTTCTTCGGAGGCCTTCATACATATAATGCACTAGAATACTTTATGGAGAATTTCACAACAAAATCTGTTATTTTCCGCTTAATTTTAGTAGAATTTAGGCTTCCTGCCTAATATGTAGTCTTCCAGAAGTCTTCAAGGGGAGGTCTTTCTCATTTATTATATCTTTAAAATAATTTATTAAATTTTTAGAATATAATTTGATAGGGGAAAAATCCCAATCTTGTAAATATAAACATTTCTAAATGATGTAAATATAGTTTAACTAATATCTAATTATTTTTAACATATATGGGTGAATGTATATTGAGTCATGAATTCTTTTGTTAGGGTTTGGTAACATATGTCATAATATTGTTGGTATTTTTAGGGTTAGATTTTGAAATCTGATATATTGATTTTTTTTTTAAATTTGACGAATATGTGTTTATGACAATTTAATAGCTTGGTTAAAAACATTTTCTAAGTTCCTTTTAGGTTTAAGGAAGTGTTTTTTTTCCTTAGTTATTTTATTAAAGGATGTTGACCTTAGGGGAAGAGCATATTCAAGTGAAAAGCATTGATTATCATATTGATGACGCGAACTTACTTCATGTTGTAATGGATGCTCTACATGATGATGAATCGGAGGAGCTGAAGGTGTCAAGGCTGGGAGTGTTCATCAAGTTTTGGGAATTGAAGTTTGGATGGGCGTCTAGGCTAGTTCATTTTATGCTTTGTTTTTCAGTTGGACATCCAGAGAAAGTATGAGCTTTGTAGTCTCCTTGATCTTGAACCAATGAAGTTTTCATTGATTGAGTTTGAACACCTCACAGGTCTAAACTGCGAATATGTTGAGAATCTGGAGAATCCTCATGTAGAGATGACAAAGGAGTTGTTTCATTTCTTGGAGATGATGCCTGTTGATATCGATGCTGGTTCAAGTTCTGAGCAAATAATAGCAGCATGTGCGAGATGTGGAGAGTGGTCTTGGGATGACCGCATGTGGCTAGGATACGTAGCCATCTACACATGATACATTAAAGGAATAATGTACTCAACCACTACATGGGCTAGCCCCTGCAAGGCAAGTGATGGATCTAGAAGAATTTTAGAATTACCCATGGGGGAGACTGGCGTATAAGATCCAGATGGACTCTATGAAAGGTAAAGATTTAACAAAGTCTTATACCATTGATGGGTTTATTCAAGTATTAGAAGTCTGGATCTAGTTCGCTCTGCTAGACTCCGCTGAAAACTTTGGAAAGCTCATACGAGACAAACCGAGTCCCCCTTTGATGGCTTACAAGGGACGGAAATTTCTCAACGAGGCTATCAACACACATATATATCTGATTATTCTCAATAGTATGGTAGTGAATATTGTCTCAAATATCTAACTTGGTATACTTGACTTACTACATAGTCGCGTGGCAAACTTTGTTGCGAAGGAGAGTGATGAAATGTTCCCTCAATGGGAGAATGATAAGACTAATGCGGCGGTTGAAAACCTAGTGAATTTCATGTTTCATGCTAAAGCTCATTTGAATTGGAATCAAGAGTGTTGGCCAGTCCAAGGTACTAACCTGTTGACAAATCCAAAGGTTATCATTTTAAAGGATAAATCTCGTCAACTATCTGTGAAGGAAGAAACAAGACCTCGGAAGAAAGCTTGTATTGAGGCTCGTACTGAGGCTTCTACTGAGGCACATACTGAGGCACCTACTGAGTCTTCTGCTTCTTGGAATTTGATTAAGAAAGAAGAGATTTAACAAAGCTTCAAGGACCTGAAAAAAGTAATGACTGATGAGTTTCAGCACACTAGTAAAAAACAGCGCCACAGCCACGAAATTGCCACGTAAATTTCGTGGCAAAAATGCAAAAGCTACGAACTACCTACGAATTTCCTACAAAAAAATAACGTGGAAAATATTTCCTACGAAATTGCTACGGTGAAAATCGTGGCAAACTATAGCCACAGAATTAACATGGCTTTCTTGTCTCGATAAAAAGTGTGACATTTCGTGTCAAAATAAGCGACGTTTTTCTACGGTTTAATCATGGCTAAAAATATTTATAATAATTTGATACTAATTAGAGGCAAAAAAAGTTGCCATGAAATATTTCGTAGCAAAACGTGGGTATCCCACCGAAAGTAATGTCCGAGCAATCAAATCCTTCGCATATGGCAGTGATAAATACAAAACAAAAGCCACAAACATTTTTTTGTGGTAAATTTCGTGGTAGGCTTTCTTAGTGTCATCCCATCAATCTGTTTTGGTGCATAAAAGATTCAAAAAGTTTGCCACGAAATTTTTCATGTCATAATCGTAGCAAATTTCGTGGCAGTATGTGGCAAAAATCATAGCAAATTTTGTGGCAAATGGTCGCAAGAACTTAGCAAGGTTTTGCCTATATAAAGAAACAAAGTTCTTTGAGATTGCAACAAGCATAATAATTTTAACAGGAGTTAAGAAAATGGCTTTTACCAAAAAAAAACACAAACGAGTGTTCAATGTCTTATTATTTTCAAAATCGAGAGTGGATGGATAAACACATTGATCAACTTTATAATACTGTTTCAAGCGAGTTTAGCGAAGGTGTTGAAGTTTTGTTGCATTTTCCTCGAACCAAAATTCTTTCATAGAGCGAAAAACTATGTTATGTCCTTGTGTAAGATGTCAAAACAGAAAGCAACATGAGTTTCCGATATTGTTTGATTTATAATTTGAATTTGAAACTTATCAATTATAGATATAATTTGAATTAATTAATATATTGTGCAAGCGAGTAACTCATATGAGTTTCCGTTCTGGATGTTGGATTTTGTACAAGGTCCGCAACGTAAGTATAAAACTTGGCCGATTTACCATTCACGTGGATACTGCTTCCACTCACATAGCCATGGCAAGATAAGAAAACCCAACATTATGGCGTCCAAGTTCATGGAACCACTGACACTGATTATTAGAGTTTGATCGAGGAGATAATGATGGTTGAGTATTTTGGTTCTGTTGGACTGAAGGCCACGGTTTTTAAATGTAAGTGGTTTGATACAACTGAAGGTCGGAGAATTCGAAAACATAAATTATGAATCGTTGATGTGTCTCCGCACTGGCAGTATGAGAAATATGATCCATTTATCTTATCTGGTAATTGTGATCAAGTTTTTCTTATCCCTTATCTTCGGGTACGACATACATCAGCAAACGATTGGTGGGCATGTACAAAATTTATGCCTAGAGGGGTTCGAGAAACTTCTGAAGATGCTCTTGTTGCGTTACAAGATGATACATACAACCAAGTTGTTTCACAGAGCGCGATGTTGCGCATTGACTCGTATATTGTCGAAGATGATTCAGATTATGATTCCACGCCAGTTGTTTCTCCTAATGACAAATTTGTTTTGGATTCAGAATCTGATTCAAGTTCTTAATAAATTTGTGGTTCATGAAGTTGTAAAACTTTGTAATATATAATAAGTGAAGTTATTAGTAAATTTCATGAAGTTTTAAAATTGGTAATATATACTAACAAGATTTCTTAGTTTTAAAATGTCAATATATTGTGTAAACATACAGAAATTAACTTAATTCCAAACCATAACTCCATCCTTTTAAGATTTAATAATTAAATTTATGAGATTTTATTAAGCTGAGTCCACTGCTGCTACAAATTCAAAGCGCTTACTTCTCAACCAAGAATACATCAAGGTCATGGAATCTCTCATCTTCATTTGTATTTATTTCTTCTTACTAGCTTACTACTTAGTTATTGAACTGTGATTAGAAATGCTTGTCAAATGCTTGTTATTGTCTAGGTTAGTTATTGTAGTGGTGACTGTCTTAGTTAGTTATGGAAATGCTTGTGATTGTCTCAGTTAGTTATTGGAGTTGTGAACTGTGAGTAAATGCTTACTTATACTTCTTTTTCTTTTATTTTTGCAGAGAGTACAGACAAAGAAGCGTAAAATCTATGGAATTGGCAGTGTTCATTATAAGAACACCAGTCCTTCTGTGTCAATTCCTGAGTCACTGAAGCGCAACCTGGACATGGAGATGCCCATGTCTTGCTTCGAGACAGCAATTTCTGAAGTCAAGGAAGATTTCAATGCTTTCAAGACTGATTTCAAGGAGGAGATGTCAGAAAACAGAGTAACTCTCAGCATCATTCTGCAAACTCTCCAATCTCAAGCCTCCACTGCCCCAACTGCACAACCATTTCAGCTTGAAGCTCAGTCACATCCTCAAGGTCAGTCCCAATCTCCAGTTCAATCTCAACATCAGCCACAATCTCAATGTCAGCCTATGGCTCAACCACAATATCTCATGACCACCAATCACCAATCTGACTTAGATAGATGGTGCCAAAAAGAACTTGGTTTGTAGTTCATGATGTAACTTACAATATTTTGTGTACTTTCTTTGTTTCCAAATTTTGAATTTTTCAAACTTCAATATGTAATATATGAATGTTTAAAACTCCAATATGTAATATATTTTTGTTTCTGATATTTTGGCTTTATGATATTTTCGTTTTTAATTCGCATATTATATTTTCATTTTAAATACTTTTTTATAATAGCTTAATAGTAACATGAAACAAACCATAGCAACCAAATACAAATACACACGAATAATTTTGTCACAAAATCGTACCAAATTGTCACGAAAGAAGTGGTGCCAAAATCGTAGCATATTGCTATGTTATCTTTCGTAACATTTCGTAGCAAATAGCCACGAAATTTCGTAGCAAATCGTGGCAGTTTGCTACGATTTTTGACACGCACGATTTTTTCTACAAGCGTATACATACGATTTAGTTTTCGTGAAATTTCATGTCATTAGTTCCGTATAGCCACTAAATGTTGGCCATACCCACAAAAATTAGCGTGGCTGTGGCTTTGCTTAAAGGAGATCAAGCTTCTTGTGGATAGGATGGAAGCTGTGGAGAAGGAGGTGGGAGTCAACCACAAAGGCACTTACTCAATGAACTTCAACTCAGACTTTCAAATCCGACTAAGCCTGCACACAAACTAGGGATTAGTATTGAAACCTCTCCCAAAATAAAAGTGAAGAGAAATACTAGGCAAAATAGTAAGAAATAGAACTGAAAGTTGTATGTTCCTTTGTGCTCGTTTATGTCAGAACCAACAGATCATGTGTGCTCCTTTTTTCTTGTTATTGCTTGGTTACGTATGAATTCCGTTTCATTTGTTGCTTGGAACTTCTGTTAATGTTAATGTTATATGGATTCATTTTGAGTTGTTTGGTACTGGTCTTGACATTCCTATTGTAGTCGGAATTGCAGAATGACAGTCTGAATGGGGAGAAAGCAGGAAGTGTGAAAATTGTGCAGGGTGACAACAAAGAATCGAGTGGTATCAAAGAAATGAGTGGTATCAAAGAACCCAGTGTTGTCATTGTTGACAAAACCAAATCAACGAAATCATATTAGAGACTGAGGGGAAATCTCCAAGTGTTTTCATTACGGAAAAAAACTAAATCAACCAAATCAGATTTAGAGGAGGAAGGGAGACACTAGACTAGCAAAGCTGCTGCTATGGCATTGGTCCAAGAAAAGAGTGATCGACAAAGGAAGATTTCTGCATCACAGCAATCTTCTTTTCAGGGAAACAACACAGCCAAACAGATTGTTCCAAACATGAAGGTTGGTCATGGATATGATCCATTTGCACCCGTTGACAAGAACAAGACTAAATTTCTTGTTGAATTTTTGAAAAAAGATCCGTAAGTATTAATTTCTACACAAGACTATGTTGCTTGTTGAAGTTTTGCTGATTTAATTTTGCAATTTTAAGGAAATATAGACTATCTCTAGATAAAAGAGCTCTTGGCTGTCCAAGTCTATGGCATTCCATCCTCCAAACCCCACTAAAATGGCTCACGCACAGGATAAGATTTCTAAATACTACTCCTTGGGATGTCTTCTTGTAGTCTTCTGGAAGTCTTCTCTGGAAGAAATTTTAGTGAAGTCATCTGCTAGTCTTCGGGAAATCTTTTGGATGTCTTCTCGAGAAGACTTCTAGTGTAGTCTTCTGGTAGTCTTCTGCTAACCTTCTAGAAGTCTTCTGGAAGTCTTCTCGAGAAGACTTCTAGTGAAGTCTTCTGGTAGTCTTCCAAGACTTTTAACTTTTAAGAATCTCTCTGACTTGTTATGTTTTCCATGCAGCATATGGATGCTTTTATCAATTTAATAAGGCTTTGGTTATCCAAGAATCCAGAGTATTTTAGGATCGATAGGCTTTGATTTTTTATCATATGTTTGGACCGATGTGGGTGAACAAGTAAGCGGAGTTTCAGAGCTCAGAGCCCATCAATGGTTTAGGAAGAAGGCTCATTGCTGGGTCGTGGGATCTTTATGTAGGCCTAGTACCTAATATTGTCAAATAAAGAAGATTTGGGAATCTGAGGTGGATATATATATATATATATATATATGTGCCATTGAACTACAAAAACGAGCATTGGATTGATTTGGATATCAATCCCTAACATGCACATAATCATTTGGGACAACATCACTCCCCATATTAAAATCCTCAACTCTCCAAGTTAATTGAGACTTTTGCCACAATGCACCCTTATATTCTTGTTGAATGCGCTTCCTCCGACGAAGAACAAATCAGATACAGACTAGAGCCATTAACCTATGAGAGAGCGAGAGATAGATTACCTAAGGCACGAGCTGGTGATTGTGGATTGTTCATCTTGAACAACATTGAGTGTCATGCTCCTGGAATGCCATCATTTCCTTCTACCCTATGTGATTAGAACATGAAGGGTATTAAGGAGAAGATGTCGATAGAGATATTTGATGAGACCTCTCCCTACGAAGCCGTAGAAACCCTAGAGTATGAGGGCTTGGATTTGTATGGTTGATTGTGTAAATTTTACAAGAACTTGATGCTTTTGTCCGTTTTGTAACCTTGAAGTACATTAATAGGATAGGATATGATTACCTCTTTTTGTTGCCTATCCTCATACCAAACTAGCCTTGTTCAACTAGTTTGGCAGTGCACTAACATTTTTGTAATGAATGATGTCTAATGAAAGAATTTTTCTTTGTTCATAACACAATAGATTTATCATAACACAATAGATAAGTCATAAGACAATAGACAAGTCATAAGATAATAGATAAGTTCATAACAAAGCAGATAGATATATAGGTGGAAGTCTTCCCAGAAGACTTCGGGAAGACTTACCAGCATACTTACAGAGAAGACTTTTCACCTAAAGACTTACAGAAAAATATTCTCAAAAGACGACTTACAGAAACTTGCCAGTAGATTGACCAGAAGATCAGTTCTCACAATTTGGACGCGAATGACCAGGTTGTTTGTAGTTTTAGTGCTATAATTTTGTTGTAGCTTCCGCGGTTTTATGTTCTTTCATCCTGATAGCTCTAAACAAGATTGCCATCTTGAACTTCTTTTTTTTACCCTGGACCACGCTTTACTTCTGGAGGAATACATTTGCGAGACTTAAATTCTCCAACAAAAGGATATATATTCTCTGAGTATCCTGCATACAAATACTCCTTCGAATATAGCGGGAACATAAGTGTGGAATCTGCAAATTTGCAAATGTTTCAGCTGATATAGCATGTGAGCAAGGTAGTTTATCGATTCCATACACACCACAATCACACTTAATATGTTCCAACTCAACAAAACAGTCTTGTCTGCAAACTTTTACAAAGAATCGCCGTCCATCAATTGGTTGGAAAGTCATTGTATCCGCTATCTCCGAACGAATCACCAATAAATATTAAACTAACCGACTATGTTCAGTTGTGAGACTCAAAGCATCTTCTCATCTTTTCCATTACCACCTTCCCAACTTTTCCCTGATAAACTTAAAAGGTAATATATGGAAAATCCTCTTGCTCGCTTGAGTCCAGAGTTAATAGATTCAGCTATGTTGCTCGTTTTTAAATTGTACTTTTATCCTTGACAATTAACCCATGACCATAGTCTCACGTCCGCTTCCTTGAAATATGTTGCAAGCTGCGGGTTAGCACTCCAGATCTCATCCATGTACCAGATTAATTCGTAAAGCGTATGAGCATCTTGGATATGTGATATACTATGGATTTTACCTATTTTACCTATGATATATATATTATATTATAGTCTTTTATATACATTTTGTATTGTTTTAGAGTATTTACAGGTCTAGGTACTCATTGGAAGCAATTGGAGATTTTGGACTATTTTGGAGCAATTAGGATTGCCCAGTAGAAACTCAGAGTCGGACCCGGATTAATAAATGGACCATCGATCAACGTAACACACTGTGCATCGATAGACGGTGAAGTTGGCAAAAAGATTGAGAAATTACAAGTTTTACGCATAAGTTTCATTAATTGCAAGACAAGTTCATGGCTGAATTTAGACTATTTATAAGGGTTTTCTATCTTTGTTAAACCCTAATCTGAAATAGCCCTAAGATGTTGTGAGGATAAAAGCTAAGTAGCTGCAAAGTTACTACAGAGTTTTAGAGTTGGAACACATTGATACATCTATTGGAGAAAAAGATATGATCATCATTACAAAGAAGATCTTGAACTCCTTATCTTTTTACTAAGTTTATTCAATGCAATTTATTCAAACTTTATTAATGTTCTTTATTGTATGTTTGAGTAGTTATCTATTATATTTAGGGTTATTCAATGGTAGTAATTTATTGTTGATTGTATAGAAATTGTTAGGGTAATCTTTTTGGTTCTTTGCTAAGTTGAAACTGATCACCTTAACCTTAGAAATTAGGGTTCTATAGCGCAAGTGAGAGCTTGGTTATAACTTGGAATCTCTCTTAAACAATCTAAATAACTAGTAACAAACGAGAGTCGAATTAGAAGTTTAGAGAATATATAAAACCGCAAATCAGTACTGTTTAGAATGAGCATCGATCAACACCATCTTATTGCCATCGATCGACATTCTGCCAAGATGCGCGAGAGTGATCTCCTAAACCCTAAGTTTTAAATTCAGAATGATGCTTAATAAAACCCTAGCAATATATTAGTCTACATTATTTTAATCTACCTAAGAATTTCTCCTAAGTCTAAACTGCTAAATTAATCTTCACAAACCAGATCAGTCTTAAAAAATCGCATTTATTGTTATTGTTTTAATTCATCTAGTTTTAATTCAAAAAAAATATATCTATTGTCCAATCGTAGAGTCTCTGTGGAGTTGATCCCTAAGTAATACACTGAACATCTTAATTGAAAGAGTAAAGTGGGAATATATGGTTAATTTGAAAGTGAGAAAAATAAAATAAAACCCCACATCAAATTTGGCGCCGATGCCGGTGACTCTTCTTATTGCCATTAGATTTTGTTTAGAATATTGTCTAGATTTTTACTTTATTGTTTACTAAATTATTCTTTCCCTAAACCTTATGACACAAGTACTTAAATGAGAGAATTTGGATTATGGACAACAACCATCAATCGACGGATCTGGAATCGATAGACGTTTGTCCACTGATGTCCTTATTGCCATCGATCAACACCGATCAGCTAGAAGCAGGCAAGTACGCCTTTACTGATTCCGATAATAAGAAAGTAGTTCTTGATAGAACCAATGAACAATAAAGCAACGAAGCAAGCCAACTAATTAATTATGAGGAAGCTGCAATCTCCAATCAAATCACTAAATCTCCAAAGAATGAGGTACGCATGAATCGCCTCCCAGCAGATCATATTCAATATGTCTACAATTCGATTATCCGATAACCATTCTGGAAGCTCTGAACTTGATATTGATTTCCTGATTATGGCGCGAAAAAATCAGTTCAATTGTTTTCCCACTGAACACATGAACGATCACATCGAGATGCTAGAAGACGATGGTGAACGACGATCTCAATCGCTCTAAAAATTTTCCTTTCTCCCTAGAAGGCGACGCCAGAAGGTGCTATAACCAGCTACCACCAGGATCCCTGACGTGTTGGGCAGATATTAGAAGAGCCTTCATCAATCACTTTTTGACGAGGAAAGATATTGGGAAGAAAGAAGGGAAATATCCACTTTGTTCAAGGTATCTGCAAATCTTTTAAAAGCTCTTGGACGAGGTTCAAAAGCTACAAACTTTCGTGCCTTCACCATGGATACTTAGAACCCCAACTCATCAACATTTTCTATAGAGGACTAAACCTAAACTATCAAACCATCCTTGATACAGCCAGCGAGGGGAACTTCGGCACCTGAAGCCCTGCAAGCGCTAAAAGGCTGATAAAAACATAGCTTTAGGTAGAGCTTTCCCCAAAACATAGCTTTGGGGAAATTTCACAAGCAACTATGACACCACTGTGAACAGAAACGAAAGAAGTTCAAATTCAAAAATGAACGAAGTCTTCGCTAGAAACCGTAGAATAGCTGCCCACCTCAATGAAAAGTTAAACCTGATATACTCAGAGATGACAGAGAAATTTGACACTCTGAGCAAACACATTAAGAGAATCGACAACCAAGTGACGAGCAACGCTATGTCCATCAGGAGAGAGAACGAATTCTTACCTGGTAAACATATGCTAACCCCATGAGCCATTGCAGTGTCGTACCTTTGCGAAGCGGTCGACCACTTACCCCTGGCGTTAAAGAAAGCATCACCATCGATGAATTTGACAAAATCTCGACCGACAAAAAAAGAAAAATCGGATCCCATCCCGCTCAAAATTTACGATGAAAAGCCTGAAATTATTCTCGGGCCTGAAGCATCAAGAAAAAAAGACAACCTTGAAGAATCAATTATCGAACCTAAGGAAAACAACATAGACGTGGGAGACATCAATCGACACCCAATACTTGACATCGATCGGCAGCCTTTATCAAAATTCGATCTATGCTCTGAAGAAATAATCGATCGACGCTCTGATCCAAAATCGACCGAAATGTTTAAAACAAGGAACCTACTAAGCGAAAGCCTCTTTCCTTCGAAAAACACTAAGCAAAAGAAGAAGCAGCTAGACAACGCAATATGCAAAAAAAAGCGTTTCACAACGTAAACATTGAGATGCCGCTAAGTGACACCATTCACATCTCGTCTGCTATTAAGCAGCACGTGAAAGATGCAGCATCGCGAGGATTCCATGAATCGGAACACTGCATGATGATGATGTCTGAAGAGATGAGCGAAATTATCAAGGAAAAACTCCAGTTGAACTCCCAGATCCCGGTAGTTTTGTTTTGGACTGCACTATTAATGATGACAGATTTCAAAGATCCCTCTGTGATTTAGGCTCTAGTGTCACTTGATGTGTTATTCCATTGCAGTCGCTCTCCGGCTAACATAGTTTCAATCTACAAGGGTCACACTTGTTTTAGCTGATAGATCAACTTGAATTCTGGAAGGTTGTACTTGAGGACGTACCCGTATGTATTCACAACTGTAATATACCTGCAGACTTCATAGTGCTTAAGTACGAGCGAGAACCTCGAAATCCCATTATGTTACGTAGACCTTTCCTGGCCACTGCCGGGGAGATCATTGATGTCAGAGAAGACGTATATGCCCTCACCATAGGAAGATACTGATGGTCTTTGACATGAAAGATAATAAAACAACCTTTGATCAACAGTCAAACCCTACATTCGTTTACCTTTCCGACCTAACAGAAACAACTCATTCACCAGACACATTGCTCGAGAGAACCTCTGGAGAACAGCAAGCACATGTCCTTACGGCAACATTTTCCGCATTAGGGATGGATCGCAACTGAAGGAGCACGAAGTTAATGCGCGCACAGAAAAATCTTTTATGTCAATCTTCACGAACTTTGCATTCCATCAAGTTCCCGTCGATCGACACCCTAATATTACCATCAATCGACAGCTAATTTTGACCGACGACTGGAGCAATAAAAACCACGCAAAATCCGAGCTCAAACCTCTTCCAGTCGGTATTAAATTTATGCTTTCCTTTTGAAAATCTTATCCTATCTCATCAATAAATGCAACTTGTTAGTAGTGGAGAACACGCAACTATTTGCTTCATAACTTCGGAAGCACCGCAAGGCTCTTGGTTATTCGTAGATGACATCCCGGGAATTTCCCCTGCTTTATGCATGCCAGAGGATACACCTTGATGATGAATCAAAATCTTCCATCAACATCAGAGAGATTGAATCCATATATGAAGGAAGTAGTTAAGAAGGAAATCATGAAACTTCTCGAAGCAGGCGTCATTTATCCGATCTCAAACAGCAACTGGGTCAGCCCGGTTCAAGTTGTCCCAAAGAAAGGAGGAAGATTACCGTGGTAAAGAATGATAAAGATGAACTGATCCCTACTAGAGCTATCAGTGGACAGAAGATGTGTATCGATTCCAGAAAACTAAATGGCACTACACGAAACAACCATTTCCCTTTACCATTTATTGATCAGATGTTAGAAAGGCTCGCAAGCCACGATACTATTGTTTTCTCGATGGGTATTCCGGATTCTTCCAGATCCCCATACATCCGGTATGACCAAGAAAAAACCACCTTTGCTCGTCCCTATTGGACCATTCGCATATCGCAGGATGCCATTAGGACTCTGTAACGCCCCTGCGACTTTCCAAAGATGTATGATGTCAATATTCCACTGATATGATCGAGACTTCATTGATTTTTTCATGCACGACTTCTCATTTTATGGTCCCAAATTTCAAGACACGTCTCGATAACCTGTGCAAGGTATTAGCTAGGTACGAAGAGAAATATCTGGTTTTGAACTAAGAGAAAATGTCATTTCATGGTTAACAGTGGAATTGTCTTGGGACACAAAGTCTCAGCACACCGGGATTGAGGTTTCACAAAGCAAAGATTGACGTGATGACAAAACTTTCCACCACCCACTAATGTCAAAGACGTAGACGCTTCCTAGGACATGCTAGATTCTATTGGCAAATTCATAAAAGATTATTAGCAAAATTGCTAGACCCCCACTGCACTTCTGTGTAAAGAGGTGAAATTTGATTTTACGCCCAAATTGCCTCGAAGCCTTTGAAACAATCAAATCAGCACGTATCTGCCCCTATTGTCCAAGCACCAGACTGGGATCTGCCATTCTAAATTATGTGCGATGCAAGCGATTTTGCTGTAGGTGCTGTACTTGGACATAAGAAAGATTAAAAAGTTGCACGCTATATACTACGCCCAGCAAAACTCTAAGACAACGCTCAACGTAATTATGCGACAAGATAACGGAGTTATTGGCTGTGGTATTTGCCTTCCATAAATCTGATCCTACCTAGTTGGTTTGAAAAGTAGTATTTCACACCGACCATGCAGCATTGAAAAATTTAATGAACAAAAAGACGCTAAGCCGAGACTTTTACGGTGGATTCTCCTTTCCAATAATTCGACATAGAAGTCAAAGATAAGAAAGGAGTAGCGATTCACCTGTCACGAATTAGAGTAGACGACGACGTCCCTATAGGTGACTTCTTACCCACAGAAATGTCTACTTTAGCCGAACCGACTTTCGTTGGTAGTGTTAGTTCGGAACATGAAGCAGAATCGATCAACGAGACACTGTATACCATCGAACAACTGGTAACCCATAAAGCATTGGAATGATCTTTCCATCCTTCGTCAATCGACAAAGCATTTGAAAATAAGCGCTGAGATAATCATTCCAATAAACAATCAACTTCAGGTACTGACCCTTCCACCCCCAAATGCTGATTCTCCCCGGAGGGCAGTAGTTTAAGTTGGGGGGGGGGGGGGGGTGGTGCCACTAATCACCACGAAAGACCTTCGTATGCAGATATCTTAAACTATCTTGCGGCCGAAGTAGTACCCGAACTTTTCAAAGGATATCATAAAAAGAAATTCTTGGAGAGAAATCCAGAGATATCACTGGGATGAACCTTATCTTTACAACATTGTTTCTAACGGCATATATAGACGATGTGTTGCCGAAAGCGCAAACTCATAAATTTTATATCATTGTCACGGGATCCGATTACGCTAGACATTTCACTAGCTCTAAGATAGTGTCAAAAATCCTACAAGCAGGCTTTTGGTGCCGGCATGTTTCGAGACACTCAAGCCTATGTAGCGAAAATGTGATCCCTGCCAAAAGAAGATGTAAATTAGCAAAAGAAAATGGATGGAACAAAATTTCAAACTTGAAGGTGAAGTGTTTGATTTGTTGGAGCATCGACTTCATGGGACCTTTCCCTTATTTGCACGGAAACAAATACATATGGTCGCTGTAGATTACGTATCTAAATGGGTGGAAGAAAAGCAACCCCGAAAAATGATGCTGCCGTCGTCGTTAAACTCTTCAAGAGTATTATCTTTCCCAGATTTGGAGTTCCGCGAATCGTTAATAAGTGATGGAGGTACCCACTTCATTAACAAAGTGTTCGAATAACTTCTCAAGAAACATGGAGTTCAACATCGAGTAGCTACACCCTATCATCCTCATACCAGCGGACAAGTAGAAGTATCCAACCGCCAGATCAAAGAAATCCTAGAAAAGATGGTACGATCAACCCGTAAAGATTGGTTTTTGAAATTAGATGATGCACTTTGGGTGTACCGAACAGAGTTTAAAACTCCATTAGGAACTACCTCATTCCACTTTAATCTATGGAAAATCCTTCCATCCCCCTGTAGAGCTAGAGCATAAAGCCGAATGGGGCCCATAAAAAAAACTTTGATGCTAAATCCGCAACAGAAAGAGATTAGTTCAGCTAAATGGCTCAACGAAATCCGATATCGCGCTTACCGAGAACTTGAAAATTGTACAAGGAGAGAAGGGAGAGCCTACCACAACAAGGAAATTTCTTCACGGCATTCGGACCAAACGATCAAGTACTATCTCGCGCGAGATAGTACTTGATCGTTTGGTCGTCGAATGTGCGTCGAAGAAATTTCCTTGTTGCTGTAGGCTCTCCTTCTTCTCCTTGTACAATTTCTCAGTTCTCGTAAGCGCGATTTCGATTTCGTGAGCCATTTAGCTTGAACTAATCTCTTTCTCGTTGCGGATTAGCATCAAAGTTTTTTTTATGGCCCATTCGGCTTACTGCTCTAGCTCTATCAGGGGATGGAGGATTTCCATAGATTAAGTGGAATGAGGTAGTTCCTATGGAGTTTTAACTCTGGTTCGTACACCCAAAGTGCATCATCTAATTCAAAAACAATCCTACGGTTGATCGTATCCATCTTTCTCTCAGGATTCTTTGATCTGGCGGTTGGATACTTCTACTTGTCCCGCTGGTATGAGATGATAGAGGTGTGAGCTACTCGATGTTGAACTCCACTGTTTCTTGAGATTATTCGAACACTTTGTTAATGAAGTGGTACTCCATCACTTATTACGATTCGCGGAACTCCAAATCTGGGAAAGTAATACTAACTTAGAAGTGTTTTTAACGACGACGGCAGCATCATTTTTCGGGTTGCTATTTCTTCACCTTTAGATACGTGAATCATCAGCGACCATATGTATTTGTTTCCGTGCAATAAGCGGAAAGGTCCATGACGTCGATGCTCCAACAAGTCAACACTTCACCTTCAAGTTTGACATTTGTTCGCATCCATTTCTTTTGCCTAATTTACATCTTCTTTGGCAGGGATCACATTCGCCTACATAGCTTGAGCTGTCTCTGAAACATGGCCGGCCACCAAAGCCTGCCTTGTAGGATTTTTGACACTATCTTAGAGCTAGTGAACATGTCGTAGCGTAATCGATTCTCGTGACATATGATATAAAATTTATGGGTTTCCGCTTTCCGGTCACACATCGTCGTATATATGCCTGTTAGAAAAATGATTTGTAAAGATAAGGTTCATCCAGTGATATCTCTGGATTCTCTCAAGAATTTCTTCTTTATGATATCCTTTGAAAAGTTCGGGTTTCTACTTCGGCGCAAGATAGTTAAGATATCTGCATACGAAGTCTTTCTCTGGTGATTAGGGCACACACACTCTAACTTATCCTTCTCTACTGCCTCCGGAGAATCAGCATTTGGGGTGGAAGGGTCAGACTGCAGTTGATGTTTATTGGATGATTATCTCAGCGCTTATTTTCAAATGCTTGTCGATTGACGAAGGATGGAAAGATCCATTCAATGCTTTATGGTTACAGTTGTTCGATGTATCAGTGTCTCGTTGATCGACGTCTGCTTCATGTTCCGACTAACACTACCAACTGGAAAGTCGCGTTCGGCTAAGTAGACATTTCTGTGGGTAAGAGTCACCTATAGGACGTCGTCGTCTCACTCCAATTCGTGACAGGTGATCGCTACTCTTCCTTATCTTGACTTCTATGTCGATTATTGCGAAAGGAGAATCCACCGTAAAAAGTCTCGGCTAGCGTCTTTTGTTCATTAAATTTTTCATGCTGCATGCGTCGTGTGAATACTACGTTCAAACGACAACTACGGTAGGATCAGATTTATGGAAGCAAATACACAGCCAATAACTCGTTATATCTTGTCGCATAATTACGTGAGCGTTAGTCTTAGAGTTTTGCTGCGTAGAGTATATAGCGTGCAAGCTTTTAATCTTCTTATGTCAAGTACAGCACCTACAGCAAAATCGCGTTGCACGCACATAATTAGAGATGGCAGATCCCTGTCTGGTGCTTGACATTAGGGCAGATACGTGCTGATTGATGGTTGTCAAAGGCTTCAGGCCATTTGGGCGTAAAATCAAATTTCACACTCTCTTTACACAGAGTGCAGTGGGGTCTAGCAAATTTGCTAAAATCTTTTATGATTGTCCATAGAATCTAGCATGTGCCTAGGAAGCGTCTAACGTCTTGGACATTAGTGGGTGAGTGGAAACGTTTTGTCATCACGTCATATCTTTGCTTTGTGAACCTCATCCGTGTGCTGAGACTTTGTGTCCAGAGACAATTCCACTGTTAATACCATGAAATGATCATTTCTCTTAGTTCAAATCCAGATAGTTTCTCTTCGTACCTAGCTAATACCTGCACAGGTTATCGAGCGTGTCTTGAAATCTGACCATAAATTGAGAAGTCGTGCACTGAAAAAATCAACTGAGCTCGATCACTATCAGTGCAATATATGATCATCATACATCTGTGGAAGTCGCAGGGGCGTCCAGAGTCTATGGCATGCCTGCGATATGCGAATGGCCATAGGACGAGCAAGGTGCGTTTTTTCTTGTCATACGATGTATGGGGATCATGGAAGAATCCGACATACCCTCGAGAAAACATAGTATCGTGGCTTGCGCAGCCTGTCTACACGATCTGGATCATAAATGGTAAGGAAAGTGGTGTTTCGTGTAGTGCCATTTAGTTTTCTGGAATCGATACACATCTTCTGTCCACTAATAGCTCTAGTAGGATCAGTTCATCTTTATCATTCTTTACACGGTAATATCCTCCTTTCTTTGGGACAACATTGAACGCTGACCCAGTTGCTGTTTGAGATCGGATAAATGACGCTGCTTCGAGAAGTTCATGATTTCCTTCTTAATCTACTTCTTCATATATGCGATTCAATCTCCTCTGATGTTGATGGAAGATTTTGATCATCATCAAGGTGTATCCTCTGCATGCATATAAGCAGGGATATTCCCCGGAGTCATCTATCGATAACCAAGAGCCTTGCGGTGCTTCCGATGTCTTATGAAGCAATAGTGCGTGTTCTCCACTATCTAACAGTTTGCATTATGATGATAGGATAAGTATTTCATAAAAGGAAGCAATTTTAATGACCGACTGGAAGAGGTTGAGCTCGATTTTGAGGTGGTTTTATTTGCTCCAGTCGTCGTCAAAATAGGTGTCGGATTGATGGTAATATTAGGGTGTCGATCGACGGGACTTGCATGGATCAAGTTCGTGAGATTGACATAAAAGATTCTGTGCGTCGCATTAACTTGCGTGCTCGTGCAGTGGCGATCCGATTCTAATGCGGAAATGTGCCGTAAGACATGTGCTTAGCTTTCTCCAGAGGTCTCTCGAGCATGTGTCTGTGAATGAGTTTCTGTTAGGGCGGAAAGGTAAACGATATGTAGGGTTTGACTGTTTGATCAAGGTTGTTTTATTATCTTTTCCTGTCAAAGACCATCAGATATCTTCCTATGGTGAGAGCATATACGTCCGTCTCTGACATCACATGATCTGCTCCGCAGTGCCAGGAAAGGTCGACGTAACATAATGGGATTTCGAGGTTCTCGCTCGTACTTAGCACTATGAGTCTATGCAGGTATATTACAAGTTGTGAATACATACGGAGTACGTCACTCAGCTACAACCTTCCATGAAGTCAAGTGATCTATCAAGCTAAACAAGTGTGCCCTTGTAGATTGAACTCATGTTAGCCGGAGAGCGACTGCAATGGATACACATCAAGTTGACACTGAGACCTAATCACAGAGGATCTTTGAAATCTGTCATCATTAATAGTGCAGTCCAAAGACAAAACTAACCTGGGATTCTGGAGTTCAACTGGAGTTTTTCTTGACATAATTTCGCTCATCTCTTCAGACATCATCATCATGCAGTGGCTTCCGATTCATGGATCCTACGCGATGCTTGCATCTTATCACGCTGCTGCTTAATAGCAGACGAGATGTGAATGTGTCACTTAGCGGCATACTCATGTTTACGTGTGAACGCTTTTTTTTGCATATATGCGTTGCTCTAGCTGCTATACTTCTTTTGCTTAGTGTTTTCGAAGCGAAGGAGCTTCGCGTCTGGTAGTCCATGTATTTAACATTTCGGTCGATTTGGATCAGAGCGTTCGATCGATTATTCTTCAGAGCATAGATCGAATTTGCATAAGGCTGCGATCGATGTCACAGTATGGGTGTCGATTGATGTCTCCACGCTATGTTGTTTTCTCTTAGTTCGATAATTGATTCTTCAAGGTTGTCTTTTTTCTCTGATGCTTCAGGCCCGAGAATAATTTCAGCTTTCGATCGTAAATTTTGAGCGGATGGATCCGTTTTCTTTTTTTTGCTGCGGTCGAGATTTTAGTCAAATCATCGATGGTGCATGCTATTCTTAAGCGCCAGCGGTAGTGGTCGACCGCTTCGCAAAGGTACGACGACTGCAATGCTCATGGGTTAGCATATGTTTTACCAGGTAGATTCGTATCTCTCTCTGATGACATAGCGTTGCTCGTCACTGGTTGTCGCTTTCTCTTCAATGTGTTTGCTCAGAGTGTCCAAATTTCTCTGTCATCTCTGAGTATATCAGTTTAACTTTCATGAGTGGCAGCTATTCTACGGTTTCAGTGCGAAGACTCGTCATATTTGAATTTGAACTTCTTTCGTTCTGTTCACGAAGTGGTGTCATAGTTGCTTGTGCAATTTCCCAAAGCTATGGTTTTGGGGAAAGCTCTACCATAAAGCTATGTTTATCAGCCTTTTATGCGCTTGCAGGGCTCAGTGCGAAGATCCCTCTGCTGCTGTATCAAGGATGTTTGATAGTTATACGGATTTAGTCCTCTATAGAAAATGTTGGATGAGTCTTGGGGTTCTAAGTACTCCATGGTGAAGCACGAAAGTTGTAGCTTTGAACCTCGTC
>CAJHQP010003615.1:0-65034 GCA_905132765.1 Moricandia arvensis
AAAGAAGTGAAAGTGGATCTCGGATGATTGTCTTAACAATGTTGATTATTGATAATAACTGAATTTTTTTTTTTAAATAAGACTTATGCTAGTTGAGAGAATTTATCCTGGAAAATTAATATTTGAATATTCTTTTTTTTTAGACAAGAGTACATCTTATATTAGATCGTTTTTGTTTCTGTCTTCAGTGAGAAATGACGCGCAAATTTTTTTGGACCACTTAATTAGAGAAGTAGGTGTAACGAGTTTCTGTTATTATCATGGGACACTCAAGGCCCTATCAGTTTTGTCTTCTCTATCATTCACATTTCATAGTTTAACATTAGTTTCGGTCGAGAGAGCGAAACAATAGTCGGCACATTGAGCGTATTCTCTACATTGAAAGTACTGAAGATGGTGACTGATAACTTGATTGGCAACAAACTTATCTCAGTCTGTTCATTAGAAAATCATAATTAAATATGATAGCTCCTGAATCCGGTAGTTTAGTACCTGCTGCTTTAAATTTGACCAAGATAATATATTATATCAGACCATCGCTGAGTTCTCCTAAAATAACTTAAACATTGAAAAAACATTGGTCATTATAGTGGAAATAAGATAGGTGTACAGTGTGCTAGAAGATATAGGACTGACTTTAATAACTAGCGCTTGTCTAGTATATGTAATATAGGACTGACTTTGGTGAATCTCCTCTTGCCATTTCTTCCTGTAAATCATAAAAATTTAGTGTTTTTCATTCAATTGTATTTATAAAAATATTTCACTATTTAGTTGTTTTTGTCAAAAGAAATTGGTGTTGAGAAGTTTGGCTTTTTAGTTAACCATTATTGTTTTGGTAATGTACTAGATGGCCAAATCATATAAATATTTTTTTGAAAAAGAAAATCATATCCATTTTATATATGGCATATTTAATAACATAGATTTGCGTGTTTTTAACCAAAATTATGTTATTTACATGTTATATGATATAACTTTTAAATAAATAAAAAAAACACATCAGTTATTTCGCCATCGTATATTTTGCACCAACTTTGGCAAAAAAAAAAACGGTAACTACAAGCATTATTAGAGCAAGCACATTGGTAGGACTTAATTTTAGGTCCTTAGCTTATTTTAGTATTATTTGGTTGTTAAGAGACAAAATTAAGAGACACTCCAAAAAGACAAGATTATTGGTAGGACTTATTGTGGTTCTTAATAAATTAATTGTGTATTTTAATAAGTAATGTCATATAAATCATAAGTTTAACATAAAACATATAACATTTAAATTTAGCACTGATTAAAATAAAACATATAAGACTAAAATTTTAAATATACTAAAATTACAAAGGTTAAAAATAAAAAATTACAAGGATCATTAAAAAAAAAACGAAACAGAGTTTTTATTAAACTCATAGGTAATTTAAACATTATTATGTGGAAGATGTCCAAATTTAGCCCATATATTTTCAATCAAATCACCTTTTAATTGTTCATGAGCTTGTCTATCCCGAACTCTTGTTCGACGTTCAATTGGAGTGCGTTGATTTGTAGTCATACCAACGGAATAAGTAAGATCCTCATCTTGTCCTTCTTGAAATTCTAAGAAGTCATACTGAGTGTATGAATCTCGTTCATCTTCGACGATCATATTGTGAAGTATGATACATGCTCTCATAATATTTGCGATTTTGTTTTTATCCCATAAATTAGATGGATTTTTAACAACGGCGAATCTAGCTTGCAGGACTCCGAAGGCACGCTCAACATCTTTTCGGACAGATTCTTGTGTTGTAGCAAATAATGAATTTTTCTGACCCTGTGGTAGTCGGATAGATTGAATAAAAGTTGCCCATTTCGGATAAATACCATCGGTGAGGTAGTAAGACAAATGGTACTCATTTCCGTTTACTGTGTAGTTAACTTCCGGAGCAATTCCATTAATAATGTCATCAAACACAGGTGATCGATCAAGAATATTAAGAAACTTAAATTACACAGTCATTCAGAAACTAAATTACACACATAATTATTAGAAACTAAATTACAAACACAGTCATTCAGAAATACTCGGCCAGCAGCTTATTCTTCACAACTTCTTCAGCCTCACTGAGTGGTTCTTTTTTTGCTAAAAGAGTGTCTAGAATGGCCAGTTTACTAAGTCTCTCCTTCATCACCAAATCCTCCTTCTTGAGTTCCCACATCGTCTTATACTCATCAAGAGCCTTCCCTTGAGAGTTATTCCTTCTAGCTTTTGCAGCCTTGATCCCTTCAGGCCGGCTCTCGTGATCAGCAACATCGGTGGTTGAAGATTGGGAACCTTCCTCACCAGTTTTCCTCTTAGAGCTGCCATTTGCCTTACTGTTAAGGTTGAGCCATTTCTGGTCATACCTTAACACGCACCAAGCATGCTCAAGGGTAAATTTCATCTTGTAATCCGAGTTGTAGATTTGATGAGCAGCATGCAAAACATCAGTCTCGTTCATTCCACTGCTTATTTGTCTCTCTGCCGCAGCATATGCTCCACAGAACTTGTTGGTGAGATCATTTATCTTGTGCCATCTCTGCTTGCAGTGGATATGCTCTCTCTGCTCACCACTCTCTCTCACACGAGGACTTGCAGCATAATACTCTCCAACTCTTTTCCAGAATGTGCCTGACTTCTGTTCATTTCCGACTATGGCGTCCTTCGAAGTGTTGAGCCAGGCGCTGATTAGGACCTCATCATCAGCTGGAGTCCACCTTCTTCTCTCCTTACGCTCCACTGGTGTCTCTCCGGGTTGAGATGGAGCATCAGAACACTGTGAACTGAAAGGAGGAATTTCGGATGGTCCACCATGAAAACTTTCATAACGAAAGTTTTCATTTGGTGCACTTTCGTGTTGAGAATGTAGTTGACTGTTCAGAAGGCCAACATAATAACTAGACGGCTGGGTATCCATATCAATTAGAAGGGATAAGGATTTAAGAAAAGATGAGGGAATGGTTACCAGTACAAAATTGTTACAAGGATGGATGGGGTTTATTAATAGGTGAAACCGTAATAAGGAACACCATTATGACCTAACCATAAACTACAATAGTCTACTCAAAAGTTATTGCACCTAAAAAGCTAGCATACAAGTTCATTGAGTTCATTTTACAGCTCAAAGTACATTAAAGCTCAAAGTACATTACTTCACCTAAAAAGCTAGCATTACAGTCAATGCACAAGGAGCTGGGGTTTCGTATTAGGTGAAACCGTAATAAGTAACACCATTATGACTTGCCCATAACCTACAATAGTCTACTCAAAAGTCACTTCACCTACTCGTTACTTTCTATTAGACATCCTAGTTTATTAAGTTAGACCACACAATTCACTTATTAAGTCAGACCACACAATTCAGTTTCATTCAAAAGAAAAGAGACTCAGATTCAAAACAAATTACCCAATTCAGTTTCATTCATCTACTGATCTTGGTCAGTGCTAGACAATCAGTCTATATGCGAAAGTTGGGAATTATACTGACATTCCGTGTCACTTTGATATAAGAAAAGCTTAAGCAAACAATAACTGTTTTTAAAACTTATACGTCTATATGCGAAAGCTAGGATTGAATGACAATCAGTCTATATGCGAAAGCTTGGATTGAATGCCAACATATTCAAGTTATGTATGTCACTTTGATATAAGACAAAGCTTAAGTTTTGTATATATTTCCATCAAAAAGTAAGTGTTTTTTAAACTTATACGTTGAGTTTCATCAGATTATCGGTTGAGTTTCAACAGATAACCAGTTGAGTTTCATCAGATTATCAACTTATACGGACAAAGATTTATGTTTCATCAGTTTAGTTTCATCAGAGTATCAACATCTTACCAAATGTCACAGACGAACAAGATTATCGAAAACCCTAAATCTAAACTTTCAAAAACATTTACTCAATCACGAACGAAACCATCAAATTAAGTTATCCTATCATCGTGATTACGGCGTATAAAACCCAAAAACGATCGACTTTATCGGATTAACTACAAAACCATCTAAATCCCTAAACGGAGGAGGAACACATACCTTCTTCGGGGGGAAATCGATTTCAGAGGAGGTCAAGCGTCAAAGACAAGAGGGCGGTGTGGGCTGCAAACAAAAACACCGACGGAACTTCGCTTGATAGATCGCCACTCCGGTATCACCTTCGAGAGAGTGTAGAGAGGAGATGAAATGAAACGGCGACAAAACCAAACTCGTTTTGTCTTCCCTTTTCATTCCTCAATCAAAAGCCCCCACGTGTAAACAAGGACGTCCCCCAAAGTCTCTTATCTAAGCTCCGTTTACTCGAAATAAACCCATTTTACATTTATTTTTTGGGCCAAAATGTTAAGGACATGGGCTTAGATACGCCAATGTTCATGCCCTTAGTCCTAAACACCAACTCAAAAGAGACACAAAAAAAATTACAAGAAGGAAAAGAAAAAGAAAATTGAATTTCATATTTATATCCTACATCAGTTTAAATACAGGGAATTTTTGTCAAATATGACTCAAAACTTGATTTTAACCCTAAAAGTATACCCAAACTTGAATCAAATCCAAGTGTAACCCAAAAGACTAATGAAATTACAATCAATCTCCTATGACCAAACAAAAAAACCAGAAATCATTTTTACGAATATAAACCTTTAAAATTTTCTGAGATTTTGTAAGTTATCTGAGATTCTGTAAGTATTCTAAAAGACTTCCAGAAAGTCTTCTCATATAATAGATTTTAAAAATAATTTATAAATTTTGTATAAAATATTTTGATGTGGGAAAAATTGAAATCATATAATTATAAACATTTGTAAATGATATAAATTAAAATCTAGTAAAATTGAATTGTAATATATATGTGTTTAGTTTTATGTATATAAACACTTTTAAAGTTGGTTTTTGTAAACATATGTTGTAGTATTGTATATATTTTTATGGTTAGATTTTGGAAGCTTAACATTTTTTTGAAAAATTAAATTTTGACAAAAAAATTAAATTTTGACTTATATGTGTTTAGTTTTTTATATTAAACACTTTTAAAGTTGATTTAAGTTTTATGAAGTATTTGTTTCTAGTTAGTTTGAGTTTAAGGTTTGAATGACTTAAGCCTTTCAACAAATAATGCACTAGAAGATTTTCGTGACGTCTTCTCAGTGAATAGTAAATTTATGGTCAAAAAAACTTTCAAGTAAGTCTTCTATGAGGTATTCTATTAGAAGACTTACTTGAAAGTCATCTTAATAGAAAATATTTAATTTTATTAGAATTTTTGTCTCCTTATATAAAGAAAAATTTACAAATTATCTATATTCATCTCAAATGGCTTCAACAAAAATGTAATTTTAGCATTCTAAAACTCTCCAATCTCTCTCTCTAATCTCTTTGAACTTAAAATATCAAACTTTATATCAATTTCTTATTTTTATCTCATGTCTTTCTCACTGATTTATTTTGTTTTTGCAGGTTTTTCATTACATGGTTCTCATCTTCCACTCTTTAAAAAATAGATCTATAAATAATTTTTTTTTCATTTGGTAACCTCTTCCTTCTTAAAGCTCTTACCGTTTAAATTTTCTTTGTTATTTTAAGTTCTCACCTTATTTTGCAGTTTTTCAATGTTTTGAAGGCAATTGAATGCTTTTAAATATGTAGTTTTTTTTTAGATCTGAGATTGATTTGGAAGACTTCCAGAAAAGTCTTCTAATATTTAATGCACTAGAAAACTTCTCTCGCATAGTTTTCTCTCATATTTCCTCTTTCATAACAAAACTGAGCATTTTGGTAAGTCTTCGTGGCGATGTTTTGGTAAGTCTCTTGTTGCGTAAAGCTCTTACCTTTTTTCCAATCTAAAACTCTCAAATCCCTCTTAAGCCTCTTAGAACTTGAAAACACCAAATTTTATATCGTTTTTTCATTTTTTTGTCTCATGTCTTTTGACATGCGTGTTTTTATTGTTCTAGCAGAGTATAAATATCATAAACAATTAACTATCAAATTAACCCTAATCTTAACACACAAATAATACTCTTTCCAAAAGAGATCAGGTGTAGTACTTATGGATCGAATCCACAGAGAGCAATGACACACAAGAAGATTTCTTATTTCTAAAGATTAAGCTAGGTGAATATATGTATTTTGATGGCAAATAATCAGTTAAAGAAATATTCCTTATCAAGAATTAGAGATGCAATATGGAAATATGCTAATAATGCAAATATGGAAATATTTTAATAAACTAACTAGATGAAAATGTAAATATGTTAGATCTAGGGTTTCAAGCCTAATGGATTATAGGGAATAGGAAGCATAGAAATGTAAATATTCTACAACTCAAATATTAACTATTCTAACCCTTTTAACTCCAAATCTAATATGCAAGCAAAAGGAAAGACCATCGATTGACGGCTAAGGCCTGGTGTAGATCGACGGTGAAATCAGAAGAAAGTGTGAATGAGATTTGATAAGTCCACCAGACTTATTAGACCAGCTCTCACTTGTGCCTAACAGCCTATCTCAATGGAGTCTATTCTGGCACAGAACCTACTCTTGTAGTCGTTCATTTCCCACTTTCGAGATCCTAGTTAGCTACTCTAGAATGCAAGCATTAAGCACAACTCAATTGATGAATATTAACTTAACCTAGCAATCCTACTTTTGGGCTAATCTATGATTGCTATCATTCAACCCTAAATCTTGTTGATAAATACTCAGACATAATTGAAATAAGAAAATTAGTATGAATATAATGCATAGATAAAATATTGGAGTTCCAATACAAATCTCCCTAAGGAGTTATGAATCTTCTCCCCTAGAAACCTAGAACTATAAAGCTTTGTAAGTGTGTACTCTAGCCTCTCTTGAACACACACACACACACACACTCTTTGCATGCTCTCAATACATAAAACATAAATATAAAACCCCAAAAACTTAGCTCAAAATTCGTCTAGAGCATCTTCGTCATTTGTCTCTAACTTGGGTTTTTTTCAATCGTTTGTCTGCGAATTGGACGTCGATAGATGGAAGTGTGCAGCATCGATCGACCTTGGTCTTTTAACATAGGTAAACTCCAAGGTTATGTCTTCGATCGACGACAGTCTTGTACTTCGACTCCTCAAATGGTCTGCTATGGATTATTGTCCTCTAAATGCTCCAAAAGCTCCAAGTATCTCCATATATCTCCAAAACGTTCATGGACCTATAAATACTCCAAAACATATCCTTGACACACATAATAAACCCTAAAAAGAGCCTATAACATGGCTTAAAACTGGTAATAAATAGGCTATATCAACTCCCCCAAATTTAACCTTTTGCTTGTACTCAAGCAAACTAAGCCTGTGAAAGAGGGTTTGAAAAGCGAAGACTCACATAATGTATAAGTATAATTGTTACCTTACTTTGTTGCAGGCAATCCTATAAAGTCAATCTCAGGGAAACTTTATATACCCTACCCTAGTATAGAAACCAAATCAAGTCTACCAACAACTTAACAAATACTAGTCTGACTCACCCCTCTACTGATTTCATTTCTTTGCATAAAATAAAGTGTAGGCTTTACCTTGGGAGTATCGATCAAATGACACATGGACTCTTATCTCTGCAAGTATCTGAACAACTAGGCACAAAATCTTCTCTAATTCCTTTCTTCCCCCTTTTCTCTCTGAATCTTTTTAGATCTCGAACTTAAATGACAATGATGCTGATACAGTCTATCTAGCCATCTCATTTTTGATTTTCTTCTTCTCCTTTTCTTTTCTTTTTTTTCTTTTTTTCTTTTCTTTTTTCTTTTGCGTTTTGGGCAAAGTCGTAGGCGAATAGTGGGGTCGTCGGTAATGTACCTACCCCTTGCTTCTAACAATGTATGATCGTTCCTCTGAATTAGAATAGTGGGGTCATCGGTAATGTACCTAGCCCTCTGCATCTCGAGAAGTCATCTCAATCTTTTAAGCTATTAGGTAGATGTTGAAGAGAAAAAGAGAAGAGAACCAAAGGTGCAATGACTTGTACCTACAGGCTGCAGAAGGAATCAGATCCAGAGAACCAAAGGTGCAATGACTTGTACCTACAGGCTGCAGAAGGAATCCGATCCAGTGTATACCAAGCCCCAAAGCAAGCAAATAATGTCAGGATTAGTGTTGGAAATCAGCTTCTGTTCCTTCAAACTTTCTAAGCAAGTGTGATATAGTGGTAGGATGATCCACTTTGGTATCTCTAGTAATCTCTACAAACAACCTTCTAAAAATGTTGCTAAAGTATGGTTAGTCAATAATAAATCTTGATCATAGTCCCCTTCTTGGCTGAATAAAACATTTTGAAAAACTTATATATATATAGTAAATAAAGCTCAAAAAAAATTAAATAGCATTAATGAACCTCCCCCAGACTTAAATTACATTGTCCCATGTGTAATATGTCTCGGATTGGTTAGGATAAATTAAATCATAAGTAAATAGTTTAAGTAGAAAACTCGATACTAGACTCTGTAAAAGAGTATCGATCAATGTTAGGCATGTGGGGTCGATCGATGGTCGCGATCCAATATCGACTGATGGTGCCTCTATGGTGTCGATCGATGGTCGCGATCCAATATAAACACTTTTAAAGTTGGCTTTTGTAAACATATGTTGTAGTATTGTATATATTTTTATGGTTAGATTTTGGAAGCTTAACATTTTTTTGAAAAATTAAATTTTGACAAAAAAATTAAATTTTGACTTATATGTGTTTAGTTTTTTGTATTAAACACTTTTAAAGTTAATTTAAGTTTTATGAAGTATTTGTTTCTAGTTAGTTTGAGTTTAAGGTTTGAATGACTTAAGCCTTTCAACAAATAATGCACTAGAAGATTTTCGTGACGTCTTCTCAGTGAATAGTAAATTTATGGTCAAAAAGACTTTCAAGTAAGTCTTCTATGAGGTATTCTATTAGAAGACTTACTTGAAAGTCATCTTAATAGAAAATATTTAATTTTATTATAATTTTTGTCTCCTTATATAAAGAAAAATTTACAAATTATCTATATTCATCTCAAATGGCTTCAACAAAAATGTAATTTTATCATTGTAAAACTCTCCAATCTCTCTCTCTAATCTCTTTGAACTTAAAATATCAAACTTTATATCAATTTCTCATTTTTATCTCATGTCTTTCTCACTGATTTATTTTGTTTTTGCAGGTTTTTCATTACATGGTTCCCATCTTCCACTCTTTAAAAAATAGATCTATAAATAATTTTTTTTTCATTTGGTAACCTCTTCCTTCTTAAAGCTCTTACCGTTTAAATTTTCTTTGTTATTTTAAGTTCTCACCTTATTTTGCAGTTTTTCAATGTTTTGAAGGCAATTGAATGCTTTTAAATATGTAGTTGTTTTAGATCTGAGATTGACTTGGAAGACTTCCAGGAAAGTCTTCTAATTTTTAATGCACTAGAAAAATTCTCTCGCATAGTTTTCTCTCATATTTCCTCTTTCATAACAAAACTGAGCATTTTGGTAAGTCTTCGTGGCGATGTTTTGGTAAGTCTCTTGTTGCGTAAAGCTCTTACCTTTTTTCCAATCTAAAACTCTCAAATCCCTCTTAAGCCTCTTAGAACTTGAAAACACCAAATTTTATATCGTTTTTTCATTTTTTTGTCTCATGTCTTTTGACATGCGTGTTTTTATTGTTCTAGCAGAATATAAATATCATAAACAATTAACTATCAAATTAACCCTAATCTTAACACACAAATAATACTCTTTCCAAAAGAGATCAGGTGTAGTACTTATGGATCGAATCCACAGAGAGCAATGACACACAAGAAGATTTGTTATTTCTAAAGATTAAGCTAGGTGAATATATGTATATTGATGGCAAATAATCAGTTAAAGATATATTCCTTATCAAGAAGTAGAGATGCAATATGGAAATATGCTAATAATGCAAATATGGAAATATTTTAATAAACTAACTAGATGAAAATGTAAATATGTTAGATCTAGGGTTTCAAGCCTAATGGATTATAGGGAATAGGAAGCATAGAAATGTAAATATTCTACAACTCAAATATTAACTATTCTAACCCTTTTAACTCCAAATCTAATATGCGAGCAAAAGGAAAGACCATCGATTGACGGCTAAGGCCTGGTGTAGATCGACGGTGAAATCAGAAGAAAGTGTGAATGAGATTTGATAAGTCCACCAGACTTATTAGACCAGCTCTCACTTGTGCCTAACAGCCTATCTCAATGGAGTCTATTCTGGCACAGAACCTACTCTTGTAGTCGTTCATTTCCCACTTTCGAGATCCTAGTTAGCTACTCTAGAATGCAAGCATTAAGCACAACTCAATTGATGAATATTAACTTAACCTAGCAATCCTACTTTTGTGCTAATCTATGATTGCTATCATTCAACCCTAAATCTAGTTGATAACTACTCAGACATAATTGAAATAAGAAAATTAGTATGAATATAATGCATAGATAAAATATTGGGGTTCCAATACAAATCTCCCTAAGGAGTTATGAATCTTCTCCCCTAGAAACCTAGAACTATAAAACTTTGTAGGTGTGTACTCTAGCCTCTCTTGAACACACACACACAAACACACACACACACACTTTGCATGCTCTCAATACATAAAACATAAATATAAAACCCTAAAACTTAGGTAAAAACTCGTCTAGAGCATCTTCGTCATTTGTCTCTAACTTGGGTTTTTTCAATCGTTTGTCTGCGAATTGGACGTCGATAGATGGAAAGTGTGCAGCATCGATCGACCTTGGTCTTTTAACATAGGTCAACTCCAAGGTTATGTCTTCGATCGACGACAGTCTTGTACTTCGACTCCTCAAATGGTCTGCTATGGATTATTGTCCTCTAAATGCTCTAAAAGCTCCAAGTATCTCCATATATCTCCAAAACGTTCATGGACACATAAATACTCCAAAACATATCCTAGACACACATAATAAACCCTAAACAGAGCCTATAACATGGCTTAAAACTGGTAATAAATAGGCTATATCAACTCCCCCAAATTTAACCTTTTGCTTGTACTCAAGCAAACTAAGCCTGTGAAAGAGGTTTTGAAAAGCGAAGACTCGCATAATGTATAAGTATAATTGTTACCTTACTTTGTTGCAGGCAATCCTATAAAGTCAATCTCAGGGAAACTTTATATACCCTACCCTAGTATAGAAGCCAAATCAAGTCTACCAACAACTTAACAACTACTAGTCTGACTCACCCCTCTACTGATTTCATTTCTTTGCATAAAATAAAGTGTAGGCTTTACCTTGGGAGTATCGATCAAATGACACATGGACTCTTATCTATGCAAGTATCTGAACAACTAGGCACAAAATCTTCTCTAATTCCTTTCTTCCCCCTTTTCTCTCTGAATCTTTTTAGATCTCGAAATTAATGGACAATGATGCTGATACAGTCTATCTAGCCATCTCATTTTTGACTTTCTTCTTCTCCTTTTCTTTTCTTTTTTTTTTTCTTTTTTTTTTCTTTTTTCTTTTGCGTTTTGGGCAAAGTCGTAGGCGAATAGTGGGGTCGTCGGTAATGTACCTACCCCTTGCTTCTAACAATGTGTGATCATTCCTCTGAATTAGAATAGTGGGGTCATCGGTAATGTACCTAGCCCTCTGCATCTCGGGAAGTCATCTCAATCTTTTAAGCTATTAGGTAGATGTTGAAGAGAAAAAGAGAAGAGAACCAAAGGTGCAATGACTTGTACCTACAGGCTGCAGAAGGAATCTGATCAAGAGAACCAAAGGTGCAATGACTTGTACCTACAGGCTGCAGAAGGAATCCGATCCAGTGTATACCAAGCCCCAAAGCAAGCAAATAATGTCAGGATTAGTGTTGGAAATCAGCTTCTGTTCCTTCAAACTTTCTAAGCAAATGTGATATAAAGGTAGGATGATCCACTTTGGTATCTCTAGTAATCTCTACAAACAACCTTCTAAAAATGTTGCTAAAGTATGGTTAGTCAATAATAAATCTTGATCATAGTCCCCTTCTTGGCTCAATAAAACATTTTGAAAAACTTATATATATATATAGTAAATAAAGCTCAAAACAAATTAAATAGCATTAATGAACCTCCCCCAGACTTAAATTACATTGTCCCATGTGTAATCTGTCTCGGATTGGTTAGGATAAATTAAATCATAAGTAAATAGTTTAAGTAGAAAACTTGATACTAGACCCTGTAAAAGAGTATCGATCAATGTTAGGCATGTGGGGTCGATCGATGGTTGCGATCCAATATCGACTGATGGTGCCTCTATGGTGTCGATCGATGGTTGACTTAAACAATCTACAAAACAAAGTAAAACTTGAAATGAATAGTAGTATAACTAAAAACGAAATAAAGACTTACTAAATAGTGGGTTGCCTCCCACTCAGCGCTTGGTTACAGCCTTAAGTTCGACGTTGTGAACTTTCTGACTAGTATGGAGGTGGATCAACACTTGGAAAATAAGTGTTTACATCTTCTTTGCTCTTTTGAAATCATGTGCCAATGAAGCTCCTTATTGCCTCATCTCCTCTGGTTTTGTCATTCCTTGTAACTGCTCTAGCAAACTCCAGTGAATGTATTCCCCCTTGTAGTTTCTCAATACTACATTATAGCATTCTAAATCTGGCAGATGTAGTCTCTGATATATCCCCCAATTATTGAGAAATATCTTCCTTCATTAGGCTCTGAGAAAAATTAATCTCATCGAACTTATCTTCCAATTGTATATCTGCTGCAGTCTTATGTTCGTTGGCTTCAATGTCGATCGACGGCAAGATGTTGTCGTCGATTGATGCTAGTTCGTCTGCCCCAATCGCATAATGGCTCTAAACATTATCCAAATCTTGTTTCATCTCTTCCATGCGTGCATTCAAACCGGTGATGCAGTTGTCTATAGGATAATAGACATCATCCAGTCTCTTGTAGAAATCATCCAGTGACAACTCTTGAGCTCTGTAGATCTCAAGCACAATATCATCAATCTCTTCTTTGTTGTATGTCCTTTGATTCTCATAGACATAGCGATCTTTGATGCATGATCTGGTAAACATATGTAGCTCTGCTCAAACAGATTAGCTCTCTCTAGAACTGCTTTGATGTCTTCAGCTTGTACATTCACTACTCTTCCGTCAGTAGCTCGTGCAAACCATTCTCATCTCTGTATATGCCATACTCATCTTTCTTTTCTTAATGGAAAAGTCTATTGCCCTCAGCATCAAAAGCTCCCGCACCTTCCTCGAAACGCCAGTCAATCAATGATGGTTTGATCCAATTAATCGATGATGGAGAAACGTAGGCATTGGAAAGACGAAATTGTGTACCTCTAGAAAGGGCTAATCGATTGATGCTCGGTGGGTGTCGGCGATCGATCTAGGATGCTTGGGAGTGTATGGAACATTACAGATTGTCTTGTTCTTCTGCCCCTAACTGCCGATCAATGCTGAAAGATTCACATCGATCGATGGTTGTTGCTGCTGTCTAAATATATTACCCGATCCATTAGCCATAATAAGGGTATATGCTACATCCTCCTTAGATAAATGTAGGATTCTTCCATAAAGAGCTCGTGCACGTGCCTCTGAGTCTCTAAAAATTCTGAACTCATCCGATTTAAGATTACCAATATTTGTATCTTCTGCTCCAAGTTCATGTCCTGGTTCGCGTTTGATGTCGTTCGATGGCCATGAGTAGTCGGTGACCATTGCTAAATTATCCAATGTCGCGTTCATCACCCAGCCAGCATCTTCTAATGCTAGGCCACGATATTCAGTCTGCACTTCCTCTCTGTAATCTTCATTGTATCCTTAGCAGGCTGGACTTGTGTCAATTGATGGTGTATTGTGACCGTCGATCGATGCTTGATAGCCATGGCAAGTATATATGATATATCTTCCCTCGTGACATTTAGTAGTCTACCATCCATACCTCTTGCGTGACCGTCTGGATCTTTCATGATACCAAACTCATATAGTTGTAGATAATCATATTCCTTCTCACGTTCTGCGGCTGAATCTCTTCTTGTCAGTATTGGTCGATGGCGTAATGTGACCGTCGATCGATGTCAATTTCCCGAGTCAATGGTAAATATGAAAAACACCAACCTATTCCATAGCAATACCACGATAATCAATTATCTCTTCTTCTCTGTAGTCTTCGTCATACTCGAGGTAGGCTGTGTTGTAACCACCATCTGCGTGGCAGTCGTTGATCGGTTCTAGAGTATGGTTGTCGATCGATAACAAAGGGTGGGTGTCGACCGATTACTGAACTGCAAACGCGTCGATCGATTGTCTAGGTTGGATGTCGATCGATGCTTCATCTTCCAACACTTCATTGAATTTATAATCCCAGAAGCATGTGGCCACAAGTTCTGCATCATCACACAATTCAATCAGAGCAACCTTGTTCTTATTTTGATAGTTTCATAGAAAATATTTTGATCAATTAGAGATATACACAACCTGTTTAATTTCATATCACAAATAGCTCCTATGATGGCCATGGAAGCTCTTCCAAGTAACAAAATTAAATTCCAATTGATCTGGATATTCATCACATGGAAGTCAATTGGGACTAAGACATCTTGAATTTGCAGTTGCACATCTCTACAAATACCTCTTGAATCTACTATTAAGCAATCCACAAAGATGAAAGAATTGTTGGAAGGCTCCACTCTCAAGTTCAACTTTTCTGCCATCTCTGGGCATGATGCTCACCGATGATTCAGTATCACAGAGGGCATTGGGAAACTCATGGCTTTTGATCAGGTATAGCACCACAAATTTTCCAGGATCACTTTTCTTCTTTAGAATGATCCTCTGTTTTTCCCTGGAATGACCCTCAATAGTTTTATCAACCATCATAGGCTCTGATGTACCCATATTCTGCTCTGCAATTGTCATATTCATGATCTTTGGCAAATGAACCCATTTTTTTGTTGGGAACCGTTGATCGATTCTACGATCGATTCAACGAACGATGTTTGAAGATTTCCCAATTCTGCTAACTCCACATGGATCGTCGATCGATTCTCAGTAACTAGTGTTGATCGAAGTCTGTGCGAACGGAATCCTTCCTCTTGTAGCTTTTCTCTCTTCACTTCTACCCAAAAAGCATCATCAATGCATTGCGCTGGTGCTTCTGTCCAGCTTCTATTTTCTCCTTGATCCTTTGACTTGCTGCATTATGCAGATGACCATCGAGGTCATGCAGGTCTCTATTCTCATCCCAAATCAATATTAAAATTGTAACCATTTGAACTCGTCTGCTTCTGTCAATTGATGCGGGTAAGTTGTTGTCGATCAGTGCCATGTGATCAGTGTCGATCGATGCTCGAGTTCTGATGTTGGTCGATGTTGTCCGTAAAGAAGTGTTGGTCGACGCAGTGTAGGTGCTGCCGATCGATGCTTGTCGTCTTTCTTTGCAGATAGTACGTTCGAGTTTATCGGGGTTAGAGAATAGTAGTTCTTGTCCTTTATTTCTCCTGGTGTGTCTTTGCATGCACCTGGAAAACAAAGGAAATAAAAATTTAGTAACTTGGAAGTAGTAACAAACTTAGAGTAAATCGTAGAAATAAAATCTAATGGCAATCAATGCTCCCTGGCAATGGTGCCAAATTTTACATGCGTGTTTTTATTGTTCTAGCAGAGTCAGGGTATAAATATCTTAAACGATTAACTATCAAATTAACCCTAGTCCTAAAACACTAATAATACTCTTGCCAAAAGAGATTAGGTGTAGTACTTAGGAATCAAATTCACAAAGAGCAGTGACACACAATAGATTTCTTATTTCTAAAGATTAAACTAGGTGAATATATATATATATATATATATATATTGAAGGAAAATAATCAGCTAAAGAAATATTCCTTATCAAAAAGTAGAGATACAATATGGAAATATGCTAATAATGCAAATATGAAATATTCTAATAAACTAATTAGATGCAAATGTAAATATGCTAGATCTAGGGTTTCAAACCTAATGGATTATAGGGAATAGGAAGCACGAAAATGTAAATATTCTAAAACTCAAATATTAACTATTCTGACCTTTTTAACTCCAACTCTCGTATACGAGCAAAAGGAAAGACCATCAATCAACGGCTAAGGCCTGATGTCGATCGACGGTTAAATCAGAAGGAAGTGTGAACGAGATTTGATAAGTCCACCAGACTTATTAGACCAACTCTCGCATGCGCCTAAGAGCTTAGTTCAATGGAGTATATTCTGGCACAAAACCTACTCTTGTAGTCGTCCATGTCCTACTTTCAAGATCCTAGTTAGCTACTCTAGAATGCAAGCATTAAGGACAACTCAATTGATGGATATTAACTTAACCTAGTAATCCTACTTTTGGGCTAATCCACTATTGCTATCATTCAACCCTAAAACTAGTTGATAACTACTCAGTCATAATTGAAGTAAGAACAATAGTATGAATATAATGCATAGATAAAATATTGGGGTTCCAATACAAATCTCCCTAAGAAGTTATGAATCTTCTCCCTTAAAAACCTAGAACTATAAAGCTTTGTAAGTGTGTACTCTAGCCTCTCTTGAACACACACACGCACACTCTTTGCATGCTCTCAATACATAAAACATAAATATAAAACCCTAAAACTTAGGTCAAAACTCATCCAGGGCATCTTCGTCATTTGTCTCTAACTTGGGCTTTCAATTGGCTGTCTGCGAATTGCACGTCGATCGATTGCAAGTGTGCAGCATCGATCGACCTTGGTCTTTTAACATCGGTCGACTCCAAGGTTATGTCGTTGATCGACGATAGTCTTGTACTTCGACTCCTCAAATGGCCAGCTACTGATTATTCTCCTCTAAATGCTCCAAAAGCTCCAAGTATTTGCATATATCTCCAAAAGGTTCCTAGACCTATAAATACTCCAAAATATATCCTAGATACATATAATAGACCCTATAACATGCCCTAAAACTGGTAATAAATAGGCTATATCATCTTTCTTACTAATTCATCTTATTTTAGAGGTTTTTTATTACATGGTTCTCATCTTCTACTACTTTAAAGGTAGATTTATTTTTTGGATATATATTTTTGTGTATTCGTTTTAAAGGTAGACATATCTCATCTTTCACTCATTTTCTCTGTTTTGAAGTCATTTGAACGTTTTTACATTTGCAGATTTTTCAGATCTGAGTCGGATTGTGGAAGACTTTTGGGAAGTCTTCTAACATATAATGCGCTTAGAAGACTTCTTGGAAGTATTCTGACAGGGTCTTCTCCATGTCAAGTGAAGTCCAAACTTGTTTTTGTGGAGAAATGATCTATAATAACTTTGTTTATGGTCTATTTTGTGATTTGTATGTGTACTCTTTTAATTATGAATTCTTTTGTAAATTTAAAGAGATATCAATGAAAAACAATTTGGTAAATATGTTCATATCTACAATTTTATTTTGCCAAAAGTATTTGACATAACTAAAGTTATTGATACAACTTCAATAGCAAAACACAATATCACAAAAAATAGTCAAATTTACTACAACTAAGGGAGAAGACATCTCAAGAAAACTTAGTCAAATTCACAAAATATCAAATATTACATAAGTTCAAACATATAACAGTTTCATTAGAAGTCTACTAGGAAGTCTTCCGGAATACTTAAATTTAAAACATGAATTGAAATTTAAGCTGGAAATTAAAATTTAAGTGGGACATTAAAATTTAAGCGGAAATGAAAGTTAAAAAAATATATCTTATGATCTAAAAAGACACATTAAACCATATTACTTGATCTAAAAAGACAAAATACTTCTAGGAAATCTTCCATTTAGGTCATTTTTCAATTGAAAAAATACAAATGAATAGTTCGAGAGAGGTCTACTCTACATCAGATTTTTTTGGAAGTTTTGCTTTGTAAATATTGGCTTACTTTTGTTTTTGAAAAAACAATTGGAAATACCAGAGAAGACTTTCGGTAAGTCTTCTGGGATAAACATGTTAGTTTTGCAACTAAGTGAATTATGTCATAAATTTGATTTTTTCTAGAAGACTTTCATGAAAGTTTTCCACCAGAAAAATAAAATTAAATATTACATTTAACTAAACAACTTTCAAGTAAGTTGTCTAAAATTACTTTTACAATTGAAAAATAAAACTTAAATATTTAATTTTAATTAGACGACTTCCATGTAAATCTTCCGGCATACGAGTTACACATAAGTCTTCTGTAATAACCATGATTTGACTAGAATCTCGGAATCAAATTCTGGAAGACTTCCGTGTAAGTCGTCTTCTGGAAGACTTACATTGGAGTCGTCTAGTTAAAATTAAATATTTAAATTGTAAAAATAACATGAGATGATTTTCACCGGCAGTGAGAAGATTTCCACTGAGAGTTCGGAAGTTCGGAAGACTTACAAGGAAGTCTTCTAACGAAAGACTTATGTGTAAGTCGTCTAGAGAAAGTCAAATTTCTGACACAATCCGATCAATTGCAAACTAACTTTTTTATCCTAGACGACTTACCGGGAAGTTTTTTCTGGTATTTTCAAGATTTTTTTGTTAACACAGAAAAGTTGGAAAACTTCCAGAGAAGTCGTCTCTAGAAAACACACATATTCAATTGCAAAAGTAACATTTGCATTGACCAGAAGACTTTCTTATAAGTCTTCTATGATCAGAAGACTTACACGGAAGTCTTCTGACGAACATATCTGGAATCAATTTCACACTTTCAACCAGTGAGATAACTTGATTAGCTTCTCTTAGCACACAAAATTTCACCACGAAACAGGTTCACTTGTTAATGATCAAGAATCTTTAAAAGTTTGGAATCAAAATCTTGGTTTTTTGATGAATATAAAGATAAAGTGAAAGAGATGTAACTTTTGAGCATAAGAAATGAGATAGGAGGACTAAAAATTGATTTTTAGAAGCATTAAGAACTTTAAATTGCTTATTCATGATGGTTGATGTATATATGACAATGACAATATTACAAATACTTGATGAAGATGAGAATAATAGAGTAAAATACTCATTTTCGGAAAAAAAAAAAGCAATAGCATTTTCGTGAATGATCCGAATTTTTCAGTTGAACAAGACAAATGAAAATTTTGAAAAATCACGAATTAATTTTATGTTTGACTTTGAGTTTTGAGTCATATTTGTAAAAAGCCCTTAAATATATTATGACATTATTTACTTACTTTGAAATAAAATGTGATATTTTGATGCAAAATGTTAGATCCAAAAAAAATATTTCAATGTTTTAAAATTATTTATTGAGTAATTTAAATTTCATGTTATTTGTATTTCGTTATAGAAAGTAGAAGACAAAAAGAAAAAAATATATGATTTTATCATATGTTCCATATATATATGTTTTATTTTTAATTATAAACTGACTATTAACTTAACATTTAATAATTAAAAGAGTTTAATGATTAAATAATATCAAATTCATATTGTCAGTACATAAACTCTTATATAATATACATTATGTCAACGATTAATGAAATTTTAAGATTATCAATGTAAAAAGTGATGAATCATGAATGGTATCCAATTGCTTATGTTTTCATGATTTCAAATCATAATTCCACTATTTTTAGTATTTTATAATAAAAAAAATTTGTTGTATACTAGAGAGTGAACTAAATATACTATTGTAGTTGTATTTATATTTTATATAAATATATATGTTCTTGTGTTTGGTACAACGAAAGAAAAATTGTAAAATGAGAGAAAAGAGCAATATAACTTCTATTATTATTGCTTGGTTACAAACGTGAAAGATTGAGATAGATGGCTATTCTACCAAAACTATATAAATAATCAACTCGGTGGATTATTTGAAAAAAATCTGAAAAAACATAAACCATGATTAATTGGTTTACATTTTTAATTAAACAATAAACCATTTTAAATTAACACTTAACTAAATAAAAAAAAATCAAATTAGATCCAGATAGGAGTTTAATTTGGGTTAATTTCATTTAGAAGATTTTTTATAGATTAATTTAGGGTCTTAATTTTAGTTTTTTGTAACCATTTAAAATTAATATTAGTTAAATATTAAGTTTAAATGGTTTATAGTTTAATATAAAAACAGTAAACCAATTAAACTATGTATATATGGGTTCTTAGATTTCAAACTTTAACAGGTGGGGATATAAGTCTTAATCTATTGTTTCATAGGGTATTAAATCTGAAACATTTAGAACTTGGTCTAGTTTAGGAGACATCTAATGATATATGATAGTTCTCATGTGAAAATAGCTCGTCCACCCTAAATTTTAAAAAAACCCTTCATAAACATAGACATTTACTTCATCTACGCATAGAGTTAAAAATGAGAGGGGCGAAAAAAAAATTTAGAAAGAGGGGAGTTATGAGTCGAGATAGTTCAACTTGTTTGGCTGGCGAATCACATATTAAAGTTCTAAATGTTTTCAAGATGTTTAGTTGTTTACCAACAGTGAATTTCTGGATAAACTTAGTATATTATTTGTTATATATAAATAATTAGGTCGATCATGAGAAAAAAAATTGCAAAAAGCAGCCATTGAGAGAGTGTTTATTGGGAATATTTGTTTTCATGATGGAATCGAGAGAGCAAGGGTCTCACTATATATAGTAATCTAAAACTCTAAGGTTTAGGCATATTCGATTGTAGTAGTTTACATATCTTCTAGGGCAACCAATATTCAGAGAATAATCTTTATTAAGGACATGAATAAGATAAGGAAACTTAGGTTTGAATACCGTATATATATTTATTTATAAAAGAATGGTTACGTTAATAGTCGAATTTGACTTGTCAAACCAACCCAAAAGATTGCACATCACTTTTATGATTTTACTAATTTCCGTTTGTGTACATTTCAAAAATATCACTTCATTTAAAATTTTTATTCAATTAACATTGTGAGATATCAAACAAAATCAAGTATTAGAAATTTAGACAAAAAATGTTTAATATATAAAAATATTTAATTCTAATTAATACGAGGCTTTTTGAAAAGAAAACCAAAAGTAAATCCATGTGGGCTTGCCTATTAGGTCCAAAGTGGACAATATCGTAATAATCAGACATTAAAGAGTTGGATATTGGCTTTCACCAACCCAACAATTGGTATTAAAGTTGTATGACAAAGATGATTCGCTGAATGAATACCTGCGATTACTGTGATTACTGGGACTAACATTCTCAAGGGAAATCCTGCGATTACTGGTACAAGGTAGTACCAAGATGATTCGCTGAATGAATAACACGAGATGAGTGTGGTCCTTAGTTTAAATGGAAGAATGTGAGATATCAAATAAAATCGCACATTGGAAATTTAGAAAAGAAATGTCTAATATATAAGGAGATATCCAACTCTAATTATTATGAGGCATTTTGTGAAGAAAACCAAAAGTAAATCCATGTGGACTTACCTTTTAGATTCAAATTGGACAATATCGTATTAATCGAACATTAACCCAACAAACATAACACATCTTTTGGACGAACATCATGTGGTTTTGTATAAACCAAAATGGATTTGGTTTACATAGAAAAAACTACATGTTTAAAAACTACACAAAGTGTTTCTACGTGTACAAAACTTAACGAACTCGGCCTTTTTACATTTAGCATAATTCATTCAAGATATTGTGGAAACGATTGTAATTGTATGGTGAAGATTATCAAACAGGAGAAATTTGGTATTGTATGATCCTTTCAAGAAGACACGACACCATGTCCAATTGAATATGTTACAACATTACCCTATGAACGCTGTATATACAATCACCAGGAGTACTGAATATTAATAGCTGAATCTTAATAGTAATGCCTGAACGTAGATGTTCTTTCTGAATATTTTTTGGTTGATCCTAGAGAGTAGTAATTACTGGTTGGTAAGACATACATAGTTTGGATATTCGTCTGCTCACTTGGTTATTACCAGGTTCAGAAATAGAGTAAGCTCATGGCAGAGCAAAGAAAATAAAAAGATGAAAGCACATTCGATAGGATCAGAAAGCACTACAAAGGTGAGGTTTGTGATTTTTTCATACGAATAACAAAAAAACGCAGGCGGGAATCTCCAACAAAACTGTTATATATGCATATTTTTAACATATGTTTGGTCGCTTTATTGTAAGACTTGCATTGTTTGTTTATGATCCTATATAGTACTAACTAAATTCTTTGTTGAGTGATTAACACTAAAAGGCACTTTTCATGTTTTAATATCACAAAAAGGCACTTGTTGCTACTGAAGCACCTTTTGGGTAAAAAGACTCAACTTGCCCCTCAACTCTGTGAAAAATTCGATTAGGCTTTAGTTAGACTGGTTAAAGGATCTAGTTTTTTTCTTCTTTTTTGCATATAATTCTTTTTATCTCTTTCATTATCTGTATCATTAATTTACTATTTTGATTTCAGAGCTACAAATCCAAAAAAAATCAATAGATCTGATCTGGTTACTTTCTTTCTCGTTTGCCGTGACAAAGCGGAAACACGTCGAAAGTAGCAGATGACGACAAGATGTGACCAGAGTGGTGTTCGAAGGAAGAAGGAGCACTAGAGGCGAAGATGACGACGAAGCTCATGGTCGGAGGATATGAAGACAACAACGATCATGGATCCAAGAATTCATAATTGGAGAAGGTCCAGTGAACTCATCGGCAGAAGATCAACCAGTAAATGTTTGGTAGATAAAAACTCAAAAAAATTGCTTATTTTAGGATGAAATTGATTAATATATACAATATTTGTAAGTTTTGAAAGTAAAAACGAAAAAATGAAGGTTTCTTGGAGAAAGTTAATGAAGGCTCCAAAAAAAAGTTGCAGAAAACTCTAAAAGCCCTAAAATGAAGATGATGAATTTATTACAAAATTGTCACTCAATAAAAAATATTAAAATATGTACACATGTTTGAACAATGAAAACATATGTACACATGTACACATATATACACATGTACATATATGTACATGAACACATATTTTCACATGTACATATGTTTCTATATGTACATGATAGAATGGAAGATGTTTACGTGTGTGTATATATAACACATGTGTGCATGATATTTTGGGATGTTTTTGATTTTTTTGGATAAATAATGTAAACAAAGACGAATGACTTTTGTTTGTAGGTGATACTCTTCGTATTGAGAATTGTTTTTGATTTGAGTACATATAATGAAACGTGATGGCAATAGAGGTGTATTATGTGGTGGTGTACATAAGGATGTGTGTACGTGTGTACGTTTATATGTGCATGACACATTGTACACAAAATTTATATCATCTACATGTACAAGATTTATATGTACACTAGTTAACTTGTGCAATGTTTATCATGTACATTTGATAAATTTGTTACATACATTTGCAAGTATCAATATTTTTATGGTCAAATATCGTCAACATATACACATATATTTTCACAGTCAAATATTGTTAACGTGTATACATATATTTCAGTATCCACTTGTACAACGTTTCACGAAAAATGACATGTACACCGGTTCATTTGTACATTGCTCAAGTTATTATATTTGATCTTATAATGATTTTTGAGTATAGTTTCTCAAAAAAATGATTTTGAGTCTCTTGTTTTATCATTTAGATCATTTAAGGTTCATTAGGTGTGTATATTACATTTGTTTGTTCATTATGCATATATCATTTGAGGTGTAAAAATAAAATATGTGTTACTTCATTTAGATCATTTTTTTATTTTATTTAGGTGTACATATTGCATTGTTTGTTCATTATACATATCACATGGGATAAAATGAAAATATGAAAGTTTGAGGGGGAAATTGAGGAGCGATATGCATATTTTCAGAGTTTTGGGGTCAAAATCAAAATGATGTAAAAGCTGAGGGACCAGAGCTGCAAAAAAGCCAAATTTATCCATTGTTGATCTTGAGCTTTTCATAACAGTTTGAGAATGTGTCAAAGAGAAAAAGTGGTCAAAGCGACGATGAATAACGATGAAGAAGGAGGAGCTGAGACACGACTAGAAGGATTGAGTTGTGGTGTGAATGTGAAGGACCAGCTTTAATCGCCGCCTGACATCACGAAGAAGATGGAGAAAAGAAGAGTTGTAGCTTTATGAAAGTTAACATAATCTGGACTGTCAAATAGCTAAGAAAAAAGAATATTCAATGGTCAATATAAGAGACATATATATGTCTTGTCAAACCAAAGACATTGCGCCTGGGCCATTGAAATGAAAAAGAAAAAAAAAAGCTGGGGTTGATTCCCGCTTTTATTCTGGTTTCATTACCGGACGAGATGGTTAGTAATTAATCAGGTGTTTACATTTAATATAAAGCTGTTAGTAAAATGTGTGTTAGTAGCAACAAGTGCCTTTTTGTGTTAATACAAACTTAAAAGTGCCTCTCAATGTAATATTCTTTTCTTTGTTCCTTTTTTTACCGAGGGAGACAGAGACCAGGTTCAAAAACAGAGTAAGCTAAATGCAGAGAAAGCTCATGACAGTGCAAAGAAAATAAAAATATGATCTGAAAGCACTAAATTTTGTTATATGGTTAGGCGAAAAGGAAATTTTAGTGGCGAGATTCGCTTATACATAAATAGTTCTATAAGCATAGTTTTATTTTGTTAAAAGACTGATCAACGTTGATTTGGGCTGGACAAAAAACATTTCAGTGGTATAACAATGTAAATACTCTAGTAATGAAAGGGTATTCTTTAAAGTGGCTGAGAAGTGACACATCAACTAGTATTCTTGTAACTAACTTACAAAAACAAAGTTAGGTAATCTCAATGTTCTTCTATTAATATATATATATAGATATAAGGGATATAATTGTCAAAGTTGATATTTGGTATTCCTATCTTTATTCTTTGACACCACAAACAGATGATTTCGGAGGCTGAGATGTTGAATGGAAAATGGGTGACACATAGGAGTGTGATTTTGGGGGTTGGACCGGTGAAAAATATTTTATCGGAGCAACATAGGAATGCGCTCGACCGTTCATGGAGCTTTCGCCGGAGCTACTAGAAAACCAGGGGAACAAAGATTTAGAGATTCAGCAAATCGACCGAAGAAACATGGGAGTTGAGCTTTTGGAGACTCTGCCATCAATGGAGCTTTTGCCGGAGCAACCGTAGAAATAAGGGAATGAGCTTTTGGAAGTCAATGTATAAGACGAGTACCTGATAGAAAACGCTTGATCATTTGTTCTTAAGTGCTTAGAATCTGAATTATTGTGGCCACTGTGGACGTGGAAATCGTTTAACACATACATAGCTTCCACAAAACTGTTTTAAGCTAAAAGGTGTGCCTTAATTATAAGCAAAAAAAGACATAATATTAATCATAATGACTACCAATCGTGTCTATCTGCAAGAATTTAAATAACAAGGAATAAAAGAAGGCTTTTCATGAGTTTTATACTTTTAAGAATGTTTACAAATAAGAAGTCTGAAAAGAAGCAAAGGAAGAGAACTTCTTTCCACTCCACATAATCTCCCTGAAATCACATTAACAAAGCCAGCTTATATAGTGGTTTTTTTGACAAAAGAAAAATAGGAGAATAGAAACATTAGACTAAGGTCAATACCAATCTGGAAGCCCAAGCTAGAATCGATGAAACAACATAGTATACAGTTGAAGGGGAGCTCTGAGCACTGCGTACAAGTTTATCCACCATCATATTTTGTGCTCTGGGAATATGTTGGAGAGAGAATTGAGGAACTAAATTCTTACATCTTTGAACTTCCTCCAAAAGAGGTGCGAAAGCTTGTCATTCCGTCAGTGTAGACACCTTCTTCACCAACTGAGAACAGTCCATTGCAAACTTCACCTCGATGAACTGTAGGATCTTCATGCATTCCATTGCCCAGATTAAGGCTTCACATTCCGCATGTAAGGGAAATAAACTAGGTCGGATAGACATAGACCCCATAATCTTGCTAAAGGGTTCCCTAGTAAAAGAAAATCACCCCTGACCCGAAAACTTATCGTATTCCTTCCATGCTCTATCGACGTAACACCAATGACCCGTGTCATCAAGCGTATCACGCTCCGCGATAAGAACATCTCCCAAAATATTTGTGTCCATAACCTGAGCTTTAGCCCATAACGTTGCCTCTGCTTCTGCAATCCGCAGAAGATCCTGCGGGTTTCCATTTGTATTTCTGTAAACTTTTGCATTCTAAATTTTCCATATATATCATATTATCTAGGGAAAATAGCTAAAATCAAACTTCTTTGGAAGTCTCCAAAAAAGAATATCCATATTTGAAAAATGTGATGGCGCAGGGAAAAACCATGGATTGGAAGGGATTTTGTATAGAGTCCATGTTTGAAGAGAAGGTGGGCATTCAAAAAGCACATGAGTAATTGATTCCTCTTCCGCACCACATACAGAACATTGTGTATCACACTAAATTCCCCTTGCTTGTATGTTCTTTGTAACCGGTAAACTCCCTGAAAGTGCTCGCCAAACAAAATGTTTCAATTTGGAAGACATTTAAGGTTCCAAGAAAAAGCCAGCAAGGGTTTAATATTATGTCCATACACCTCAAGAACCGGATCCCTATCAGGATATAAACATTCAATACAATCACCCGACCTCACTGAATATTTCCCAAGAATTGTAAAGTGCCAACTATTGGTATCTGATTTGGACGACCTACTCACCGGGATACTCCGAATGATTTTAACGTCATCTGGATGAATATAAGCCTTTAACAAAGCCACATTCCAAGTATGATCCACAAGATTAATTAGATTCTCCACCATAAGTGAAGGATTAAGAAATTGAGTTTGAGATTATGATAATGCTGACCTCGGGCGATGAGCATGAATCCAAGGGTCATTCCACACAGAAATAGACTCACATGTTCCCAGTCTTTTGATTATCCTTTTGTTAACCAGAGATCAAGCTTAGGTCGTACTCATCCAGCCATAAGATGGGGAGTATGATTTAACTGGATCCAATGGATCAGATTTCCTATAATATCGTCTTTTAAAAACATTAGCAAATAGAGAGTCAGGTTTCTCTAGTAGATGCTAGAGTTGTTTTGTCAGTAAAACTGTATTAAAATCTTGTAAATCCCGAAAACCAAGTCCCTCATTTACTCTATCTTTACACATTATATACATGAGTGCCAATGAAGGCCTTTTACATTTTCACCACCACTCCACCAGAAATGAGTTGTCGCTTTCAACATATTCCTTGTCACCTTCTTAGGTAATCTATAACATGACATAACATGCGTAGGTATTGCAGAAGCAACTGACTTGAGCAAAACTTCTTTCCCGCCCTTTTTCTGATACCGAGCCGTCCAGCCATTAACTTTGGTATTAACTCTCTCATTAAAAAACCAAAAATTTTAACCTTAGATCCTCCCAAACTCTCGGCTAGATAACTTCCCATTCCCCCAGCACAGTAATCCCAAGAGTCTGCTGAAGAGCCTCCCGTGTAAGGACCGAGACTTTATGCCCAAATTGTATAGACGATTGAGCAATATTTATTTGTTGTCATGACAGTCGCTCATATTCTTTAAGAATTTTTAAAATAACTCCACACTCCTCCCTCATTGATTTTCAAAAGAAGAGACTGTCATCAGCAAATAACAAATGAGATATCGTAGGACTTCCCCGAAAAAAATTAAACCTATTAAAGCTTTCAACCTTTCTTGTTTCCCAGTGTATGCAATAAGAGCCTCTGTGCATAGGATGAAAATATACGGAGAAAGTGGATCACCTTGTCTTAGGCCCTTCTTTGGAGTAATGTGCCCCTTTGGTTGTCCATTAATTAATATTTTATAGTTTACAGAGATAATGCACTGCATAATCCGGGACACCCAAATCGGTGAGAAGCTCATCTTGAGAAAAATCTGTTGAATGAAAGGCCATTCTAGTTTATCATATGCTTTACTCATGTCTGTCTTAGTCGCAAGGAACTTCTACTTACAAGAATTGTTTATTCTTAAAGCATGGAACATCTGTTGAGCAATCCGAATATTATCCGAATTAACCTCCCGAAACAAAACCAGATTGTATTTCAGATATCAATCCTGGCAGAAACACCTTCAGCCTCTAGCACAAAACCTCAGAAATAATCTTATATCCCACATTGCATAAAGTAATTGGCCGTAGTTCTGACATACGACTTAGCATAGCTGTTTTGGGAATTAGACAAATATTTGTTAAATTTAGCATGTCAACCAAAACACCTCCATCCAAAAAGTATTAACCATATGTATTACATCCTCTTTGATGATCGACCATGACTTCTGAAAAAAAAAAGTGTTGTCATACCATCTAGCCTTAGAGTTTTTTCCGGATGCATCAGGAATAGTGCATTTCATACCTCCTCTTCAGTAACCTGTTTGGTCAGCCTATTATTTTGAATACCATCTCAGGTACTTCTTCTATAAACTCTGCGAACTAAGATGGTGAAGTCGTCTCAAAAAGGTTTTCAAAATAGGTAACTGCAACCTTCTGTATTTGTCGTTCAGACATGACCCAATTGTCCTGACCATCTTCTAAGCCTACAATCTTTTTTTCTGCTCTTCGTTAAAGCTCGATAAAATTTGGTATTTCTATCTTCTTTCAAATACCATAAATTCTTACGTTTTTGCTCCCAAATAGAGTTCGTCATCCCTATATGCATCCTTTAATTTTTTGTGACTTTCATAAAAGTTAAGGAATTTTTTAGAGTAGCAATACTTGTAATAACCTTGATGATAGAATATAAGAATATTCCATCACTTAAGAGAAGTATTACTACCTGCCTTCTAACAACTTCACAAGGATCCCAAAGACGTTTAGTAATCTTTGGTATGTAATGCGCAATGGTAACAAAATGTGAGAGTTTTTTTTACCTTAATTAATACTTTTAAAAACAAAAGGGACGAAAGAGAGTGTTGAGAAAAAAAATCGTCTCTACGCAAGAATCGTTGGTTGTACGCCATTTGATAGTTTCTAATTGGTAAAACTTCATTTTGTCATTTAAATTTAATTGCATAAAAGTAATTATATTTAAATATTAATATAACATTTGATAGAAACTCAGATAAAGAAACTATCTGCTAATGGTGCTCTAACACTATTTGGGCACACAAACCATTACTATTTTAACATTTGAGAAAATAATTAACTATTTGGGCACACAAACCATCAATATTTTAACATTTGCGAAAATAATGAAATAGTAAATTATTCGCAAACCATTAGTATTTTAACATTTGAGAAAATAATGAAATAGTAAATTATTCGCAAACCATTAGTATTTTAACAGTTGAGAAAATAATTAACTATTTGGACACACAAACCATCAATATTTTAACATTTGAGAAAATAATGAAATAGTAAATGTTCTGCGAATAATTTACGACTCAATCATGATTGTTACGCAAGGCTGCACAATCACTCCTTTCAAGCTCCTGAAAAAGTAACGCACGAATAAGTTCACATAGTAACATTTTTTGAAGATGAGTAAATGATATTTTTTTGTTTCTTTTGTCCTAATTAGTTATAGAAAGTATTGGGATAATAATAATAATGATAATAATGTTAGTGACATATCAAAATGTTTTTACTATTAAGGTCAATAGCCTATCAAAATTTTCAAATAGTCAGGTCCATATCGTAAATCTAGAACGGACGAGTACGGAAATATGAAATTCATCTTCTTTATAATAGATTTACCTTTTGATTGACAAAGGCCGTAGATGCTGTAAAAGCCATTTTCTTTCTAAAATCATTTTTCTAAAGCAATCATGATTAAATTTTAAAAGATAAATCTAAAGTACAAAAATTAAAAAGAAAGTATTTTAGTTCTAGAAATCAATGTTTTACAGCTTTTATTTAATGTTTTTAATTGTCTTTAAAAATAAATTTACAGCAAAATTATAAAGCTACATTAAGAAAAACTTACCGCCTAATTTCTAAAGCCAAAAAACATAAAGCTACATCCATTCTCAATCAACCCCTTAATTACTATAAACTTTTATTGTACATTATCATACATGTTATCTCTTTTGTATTGATGAAACGTGTTTTATATAATTATTAAGTATAACTTTTTTTTTCATCAAACGACTATTCTATAACTCAAACTTGAGGTGGTCTGGAAAGCCAGACCAGAATAGAACAACCAACAAAACAAAGATCTCTATGAAATGATCGTGCCGTCTTGGCCAGTGCGTCTGGAATCCCATTGTGAACCCTTGGAATATGGCATATCTCAAGGTCTGAAAAACAAATCATAAGCGTTTGTATTGCCTCCCGTTCCGTTGTAAAACTCACCCATGCTTGCGGTTCCTTCACCATTGCGATAATGTCTTTACAGTCCGTGCCAAAACGCTTAGCATGACAAATGTTGAAGCATGCACTCCATTTCCCATCTAAAAGCTTCTAGTTCAGAATGAAGTGCTGTCTCACGCCTCCTTAGATTTCGCGTTTCCATGAGCTTTAGAAGTTGTGGATGGATACGACTCTGAAGGTTTCCGGCGAAGAAAGCAAGAATCGGACTCTTAGAAACTCTGTTTTCATTTCTGATGTTACGAAGTGGCTTCCCGGTGTTTCTTATGAAAGTTTCTGGTAGATAAACGTGTTTTATGAGGACGAAGAATCCATCTGATAAATCTGCTTTGCAGAGAGCTTTTGGTGTTCCGTCATAGCTCTTGGTGCTCGTTCACCATTTAAGGACCCTACAAAACACAATGTCATGCTTTTGGAGAATAAAATAAAGATAACAAAGTGATTGTAACGTTTTAAACATTTTAGATACCCAAGTCATGGCAAGCGACTAGGAAATGATAGGATCGGTGAGTGCGGTTCCAAAAGGGGTATTCGATAAAGGTTTTATGTTATGAGATCGAGGAACAAATATACCATTTGAAGCTGCTTTACACTGTATGGCATGTAGAATAAGTGAGCCTTCTCAGGGTTGTTTGTGACAAACTGTGTGTTTGACTCCGTTAGCTTCATTAACCAACCTTCTGATGCATAAATACCGTTCAATTGTGGTTCGTGGAATATCGGTTTCTCCCTGTTGGGATATGTGTAGACCTTTAAAATTAGTTCCGTAAGCTCATACTCCCTCCGTTTCAATGTAGTTGTTCGTTGTAATGAAATTTTTGTTTCAAAATAAGTGTCGGTTTATAATTTCGATGCAAAATTTATTAATGGTAATGATGTTTTTATTTCGAAAATGTGTAAAATTGAATATTTTTAATTTGTGTGCACAAACTTAAAACGACAATTAAATTGAAACGGAGGTAGTAACTATTAAGAACAAGGTGATACATATCTACTAATACTAAAAGGGCAATAATCTCAACATCTAGAGTGTCCACATCATCTAATAAAATCAGCCAATCATAAAAGAGGTTTTGACATGTCATTTCAGTTATTTTTATTATTTTTCAACTTCGAAAACTTATAAAAAATCCAACATAGAGACTTTAACTAAATAATAACAGTTAATTTAAAAAATAAATAAATTTTGTATAAAAGCTAATAAATATAGTTAGAGTTGTAATTTTATAAACTTGTAATAAAAAAAATATAATAGAATTTGATTGAAAATGTTTTTTAAACTTCTGATAAAATATTTTATTGTATACGTCCAAATCATACAAAGTAGTCTCTATTTATAGATCATCAAAAATTATAAATTTTGATAAAGTGTAATAAAATAAATTAATTATTTTTTGTTGAATAAATGACTTATAATAAGGAAAGTGAATATGAAAATTCTAAATAATATCAACAACCAATAAAAAAGAAAAACAAATTATTGTGGATCTCATCTTTTTGGCTTTCAACATGTTCAATAGATTCAAGAAAAAACAATTTACGTAATATTTTTACTTTTTTCAACAGTCTCACTGTGAAGATTTAACAATTTAAAAAGTATTCAACATGTCCATTGTAATTAGTCTAATAAAAGTGGTTCTTACATCAATAGAAACAAATTCGACAGTGATCTCTTAGTGAAAGAGTCTCCTAGGGAAATTGTTTGCACAAGAGATAAACAACAAGAAAGATATAGAGAAACGACACTCTATTTATTATTTTATTTTTTATCAAAATTTGGAAATGAACTAACGTAAGTGTGAAAATAAAGTATATAAATAGTTTTACAGTTAGTACTTTTTAAATAATGATTTTTTTAAATTTATACAATTTAAATTTAGAGCTAAACAAAAATTGATGTCAGTTTTGAAGGTTGTTATATATACGGGAATGAGTCATGAAAATATTATAGTCAGTGACTCATATAGATTATAAATAGCATAAATATTTTTTAATACTATAATTTTAAACTTAATCGTCAGTGAAAAAATGCAAGCTTAGTCATGTTGATGGTAGATAAATTGTCTCATAAAGAGTAACAACACATTATTTTTTGAAGGACTACTACTTGCATTAAAATAAAAGTGGTTCTTACATCACTGGAAACAAATCCGAAAATGATCTCTTAGCGAGGGACTGGCGAATTGTTTGCACACAGGATAAACGAAAATGAAAATACAGAGAAACGATACTCTATTTATTATTTATTTTTATTTTGTAATTTGGTTATGATCCAACATAAGTGTGAAAATAAAGTATAGAATCAGTTTTACAGTTATTACTTTTAAATAATAATCTATGTAAGTTTATACACTTTAAATTTATTGTTAAACAAAGATTGATATCAGTTTTGAAGGTTGTTATATATACGGACAGCAATCATGAAGATTTCATAGTCAGTGGTATTACATACAGATCGTAAACATCATAAATATTTTCTCATACTGTAATTTGAACTAAAATGTAAGTGAAAAAATACAAGTTTAGTGATTTAAAGTAAAAATAAATCAATTGGATTAATAATATATTTTCATAAAGTGATTAAAAGTAAAAATAAATCAATTGGATTAATAATATATTTTCATAATAACCTTAATATATAAGATAAAAAATATTTGAATAATAACTATGGTTTAACAAAAAATTTATTCATTTCACATTTGTTCATTATCCCATACATATTTTAAATAGTAAAAACAATAAATTCTGAGCTTTACTTATATTTAATTCAATTTACAAAATCATATTCAATTTATTATTTATATTTTTTGGTAAAATATTATTTATATTTTTATAACATAAATTTAATGTATATTTAATATATATATATATATATATATATATTAATTCAGTCGTGTTTGTATTATAACTTCGGGCCTAGCCCGGGTAAAACCTCTAGTTTGTGTTAAAATTTGATTTTAAAGTAATTGGGTTCTTTTAGAAACTACCTTTTGAAAACAGAGAGATTATGGTACAACGGAACAAACAGTTCCATGTCATTAACAACTTCCGGGGCTTGCTGAATTTGAAGCTTTGCAAAGGCTAAAGCTTCCTTTGGTGGTAATGAAAGAGCACGTCTCAGCTTACTTGAGTGAACTGACTAAAATCAAAGAGAATAAAAAACTTTAAAACCTCTAATAATTCTGATATCACTTAACCTCTGAGGAAGAAAGAATCAGCTCGTCTTTTTATCTTCTTTCATTTCTTCCTTTTTCACCTTTATGTACAAGTATAAATGACACAAAACACCCTCCAAAACCGGTTTCCTGAAATACAAGTTTTCCTCAATTTGGATATTTTGTTACAAAATATTTATGTTTCAGTAAGATGAGACTGCAAATAGACATAAAATTTATTGGGCACTGAAGTATTAGGTTAAGATTAGAAAGTAATTAATCACATATCAAATAAAATAAACGTACTTAGTTATTGTTTATAGATATAACCTTGCAGCACTTGTTAACATTGTTTGGATGGCAAAATACTGTAGCTTTCGTTGCTTTTAAAGAAGATAAGTAAAGATAAAGTACTCAAACTGAGGTTGTTTGGTATAAGTTAGGGAAGTAAATTAATGAATGGGAAAATGTGTTTGATGAGATTACTCTCTTCTTTTATCAAACGGTTTGAGTAAATCCATAATAATTCTCATAACTTAAAACACGCTATGTGAGTAGTGCCATAAAAGATGAATGCAAACTTTATATTTATTAACTGGATTTTCTAAAGTTGGTCTTGGAAATCATGCAACTTCAAATATGAGAGTCTACATTAAGAAAGAACAAGACGAACGCAATCAAATATAAAATTACTAATGTGTTAGACACTTTAACCGAATTCGAAAGGCTGAATAAGAATTGACCAGATAAAATGAGTTCATGAACTGAATCTGATATATATCGAATCAGACTTATTTTAGTTATGGATTTTACCCGAACCGAATCCAACCCCGAATGAATATCAAAGATTATCCGAAAATTTCAAAATCCAAAAAAATAAACTCATATTAAACTCGACTCAATCTCAAATAAATATTCAAAATACTTTACTGTACAATTTGAATATCTAAAATATACTCAAATATTTAGTTTAATATATATTTTCAATATTGATATTTTATGTTTATATTTTTTCCTATTAATGACCATTTATGAATCACGCCTTCGAGATTTTGTTTTTGTAAATTGTTTAAACTTGTTAAGTTTATGAATTAAACTGTGTACTTTCGAATTTCAAACAAATGTTTGGGTAACTGAAACTCGATGTAGAACCAAACTCAAAAGGGTTTAATTAAATTTGCGATGTAATACTATATATGAACCAAGTCAAGAAAATATGAATTGAATCCGAACAAAACTTTAAAGTACCCGAATGAAATAAAATTTAATACTCTAATGAACCGAAATCTGACTGAAAATTAATCGAACCCGATTGGAAACCTAATCGTACATAGCTACCAACGTAATACGCAAGAGACAGATTCTATAACTTTCTAACCTGAGCTAATGCACTTTGACTAAATAGGTCTTACAATTGGCCCTTTCCCATCCTTGTGGATAATGGATTTTAGAACTGCATCATCTCGTCCAACGGTCGAATTGATGCTCGGAGGAGGGAGAGAGAGAGAGAGAGATGAGAGAGAAAATATGCAGAAAAGATCCAAATCCTAAAACCCTAGATCCCATCGGCGAAGATGATTCACCGCGTGTAGTCACTGGAAAAGAAGGAAAATGGTTCTTTGCCTACTAGTGCCACATATTGACCTCCATTAGCCCTCTTCACAAGGGTCACACCTATATCGTGTACTACTACTTTCTCTCCTCTGATTATGGTACACAGGAACAAACAGTTCCATGTCATTAACTACTTCCGGGGCTTGCTGAATCTGAAGCTTTGCAAAAGCTAAAGCTTCCTTTGGTGGTAATGAAAGAGCACGTCTCAGCTTAATTGAGTGAGCTGACTAAAATCAAAGAGAATAAAAAACTTTAAAACCTCTAATAATTCTGATATCACTTAACCTCTGAGGAAGAAAGAACATGTCCTGGTGCTGGGTCAGGGAGAATCAGCCCGTCTTTTTATCTTCTTTCATTTCTTCCTCTTTCACCTTTATGTACAAGTATAAATGACACATAATATCCTCCAAAACCGGTTTCCTGATCTACAAGTTTTCCTCGGCTAAACCCATCAAAAGAGTTTAATTCCACTACATGAGTTGTTATAAGAGAAGGAAAGCTTTCAGCTTTTGCTTCACTAACAATTTGGATATTCAAAATGCAGAGTACCGTTCAAGTAAATAGGCGAAGAGGACTCGGTTTCATTATCATTGAAGGATATAGGAAACGTGGGTGTGTGAAGCAGAACAAGAACGGTGGTCATTACAGAACCGAGAGGAAACGCTTTTCTCCATTTGATCCTTTGCCTCTTGAAACCCTTAATTAATCCCTTCATAGAAACCTCTACGAATATCCTGAAAGGGCTTTTCATCTTCACCATCTACAACACTTATCATTCATATATATGTCCCATCAAATTCCTTGCGATTTTATGTTCTCAAGTCTCTGACTCAAACTCACAAACCCTAAATCTCGCCGTAAACGTGATGATCAAAAAAGAAAGAAAAAAGGACTAAGAATTCATTGGAGATTCATAACTGGATGAAAAAAAACCCATAATCATGGAGACAGAGAGATGTAAGGAGAAATCGCGCGCACTTGCGTGTGTAGTAAAAGTATGGACTTCTAGTTGCGTGTTGTAGTGTTATTTCATGGATATTGCATTGGTTCTCGATACAATATCTTTTCCTTTTCTTTAACATGAGGTATTTTAAATCGGTGGTGGAAGTTTCCAGACTAATTTATAAGAGGAAATACAACACACATATAAGTATTTAAATGGATTGAAAGCAAGTGTCTATATGCGTGTAGAGTGTCTTAGGGTAAAATGTAACTTATTTTCGCATAACGGATATATCAAACTTAAACGTGTTAGCATCCCAAACTCTTCTCTTTACCACTTGACCACGAGGTCCGGACTATATTCTTTTTTCTTCATTTGCAGCTTTTATTTTTATTTTTTGTTGAAATAGTAAGAATTTTTGCACCTGAGATATTCTGTCTATTTTTGTAGTTATCCATCATATCCTTGCGTGTGGATATCTATAATTGTTTTTATGAATATACAATAGTCAATCAGAAGCAAAAAAGAACAGAAAATAGAAAATAGAACAATGGTTGAGATGATTATTGTATTTTACATGCTTTTAATCTTTTGGGATCTTAGAAAACTACGATATATTCACAACTTGAGACTATATGTTTCTGCACTCTGCAACATCTTTGAAATATGCCAATATTATCGTGTGTGTGTATCACTAAATGAGTGTATAATCATCTTAAGACATATGAAAGGTATACAGTATCATTAAGATGTAAATATCCTTTTAAGAACACAATAGAACCAGTATAATCGTGGTGGTTATTATTATTAAGAATATAAGTGAGACAATATTAATCGATATGGGACAGGAAGTGGACGGCACAGACCCGCGGATCATGATCGACGGTCTATAGCCATATTATCGGAGCAGCACATAGCCATCCCGTACTGATAAACGCACATGAGGCCAGCGCGTCCAAGGTATAGCGCGCGCTATCTACGAAACCTATGATGATATGCCAACACTCTGATTATCCGTTTTCCAGTCACAGTCTCAAGCCACACCGATCATAATTCTCGAATAGTACGCACAGTGACTCTGCCTCTGGAGATCCACGTTATCTAGCATGTGGACATATGTACGGACTATCAATATTGTGCGCCTCTACGCCAATATCCTTCTGTTACATCTCACAATATTTAACCAAAATAATACACGTTATTAGATTATATATATATATATATATATTAAGACTATCATTTTTTTTGTTTGCTAAAATTATAAAGACATATCATATGTTGTGCATAAACCGCTTTATATTTATAGACCGCCTTGAACGTGTGAGCCCCCATAATTTGGAGTCAATTAAGTTTAAAGACAAGTTAATTATGGAGGGTCAAAATATTTCAAAAAATGGTTATATAATATTATATATATATATATATATTATGTGCAAGAATAAGGACGAAAATACAAATTAATAATCTATGTTTTCCAATATCTAATAAATATGTTTATCTTATAATCTATCTGGATTAAGAGATTAATGTTTTAAAAGATTGATGTTTTATATTTTAATAATGCATTACGAGTTAATGACATATATTTGTATACAAATAACTAAGCTGTGTCTTTAATCTATAAAAATATAAAGTGATGTTTATATATTTAATGGAAAATAAAAAATTAGAAAAGTAATAAATAAATTACTATTTGTTTTTAATGGAAAATAAAAAATTAGAGATAATATATATATATATATATATTATATATAATACTTGAAAAAGACTCGATGTACATTTCTTGTAGCAGTTCTTGTTTTTTAGTTTTTTTCTTCTTATATATTTTTAATAAGTCACTAGTTTGCAATTGTTGTTTAAGACCCTTGTTATATCTGTTAAACACTGTAAATTTGTAATATGTACTAATAATACTATCAAGTTGAGTATCCACCTATTAATCTCTGTCCTAGAGACCTTTTCAATGATCCCTACATGGGCACAATCTATCAAGTTGTGAAACCATGACTAACCGAAGAAGTGGCGAGATCGTTAGCGAGACGGAGGATTGTGGCAGAGTTTCGAATAACATGGTGGTGGTAGGAGACAAGAATGTCTAGGTTTTGGTCGGGGAAGAGACATAACAAGTGGAGAAGTATTGTAGGGACAGAGCTTGAGAGCCAACCATTTTCCATGTACTCTTCGAGGTTAGGTTTGTATCCACTTTTGTACCACTCTGCCTCTTTCAAAAACGTTGTACACATATCTGCCCACTAAGTAGAGAAAACAAAATGAATTTATTTAGTGATTTCGGAGAAAGTTATTAATATCCATGTTATAAAAAAATATCACATAAAGAAAAGAAAAAAGTAATCTAGTATTTATTTGTTTTCTTAAAATCCTTTGGGAAAAAATGTTTACTTAAACGTGTAGCTGACATTTGCTAATATTATAGGTACATTTGCATGCACATTCAGTTGAACTCAGTAATGACATTAACACCAGCTCTAAATCCATTGATAATATAGTGAGAATACGTACGGATTTTTTGAGGTAAGGAATCGCGTTAAATCCTTTGTCTCTTAGAATTAAATATCCAAACTGATTGATTTCGTTGATGAGGCATAGAAAACACAACTTCATGTACTTGGGAAGCTCTTCGAGATGATTCACATCCCATCTGCATAATAAAAAAAAAAAAAAAAATCGGGTTAAAAAAAAAATCGGGTTAAAAAAAATTAAAAAAAAAATTGATAACCATGAAATAAATGGGGCTTATGAATAGATAAATATGTAGCAAAAAGCAATTTTAATTAATACTTTTCAACAATGGCTGTGAATAGTTGGAGCTCCTCCAGTGTGCCATATATATCGTATATATCGTCGATAGTGGTAATAAGCATGAAGACTTTTGTAAGCATTTGTCGATGATACGCAAACTCAGGCTCACAGATTACTCCAACGCTCGAGAAATAACTCTCCGTTATTCGATCTCTTACGAAATCAAGGTTTTTTTGTTAATCCCGTCTTGCTCCACCAGCTGCTCGATATATATAATTTATGAAACCAAGAGTTAATGTTTTTAAATGTTTCAAATGGCTGTTGTATGCGTCTACTTATATAGTAAACTATTATGTACACTTTTAGAAATGCAACTATTTACTTTTCTATGATTTCTAATATTCAAACTATATATAAATTGCATTTAATCTATAAAAAAACTTAACATATATACCGTGAGAAATCATGAAGTTTCAACTTAAAAACAATTAACAATGAATAAATAATTATATGTCATTTATGTCTTAGTCTGATTATTTTATTTTTCTTTGATTATTTTCATTTTTAATATAAGAATTTTAATACGTTTTTTGAGATGATGTATATTTTTCAGTCTTTTCAGATTGACTGACTCTTGTCTTCTTGGATCGGTTATATATGAATCCTTTTATGTATACTGAAGTCTAATTCTAACCAGAGGATAATCATGAAACTATAACTCTTTTTTTTTTAACTGCAAAAACTATAACTCTTTTTTTTTTAACTGCAAAAACTATAACTCAAAACCAGAGAATAATCATGAAACTATAACTCTTTTTTCTTAACTGCAAAAACTATAACTCAAAACCAGAGAATCCATATTCGTTAAATTTCAGTGTACGTTTTTTAGCTTATATACACAACTAGTAGTTCTAACATTAACATAAACGAAAATAGTTTCAATATCGACCAATCATGTATTGTTTAAGTTAGATTACCTAGAGAGAGACTTGAGCTCGTCTTGATGGATAACTTGTACGAAATTGAAATCAAGTATCGCCAATTCTAGTAAGTTAGGGTTCGCGTCGTGTGTCTCGCCATACACGTCTATGTACCATCTTGCTTCTAGTCTTCGCACCCTCCGATGATATGGCATTTCTAGCGCACGTATCACCATCTTTCGAACATAAGATGTGGTCTCGTTGTTCTTCATCTCCACGAACTTTTTAAGTCGTGTTGTTGTATAGTATATGGTCTCTTTCAGTTTATTATCGAATCTGGTCGAGACATATGAAGCTTCGTATAGTGAAAGAACACTCTTGATGTCTTCATTATCCAAACCATCTCCAAAGTTGCAGTCGAAAACATCTGCAGCAAATCCCAATTTTTTATTTGATTATATAATATAACTGATCTATTCTAAATAATTATTATTTTTCTTTCAAGTCCAGAATCAGAAATATATAGTCAGAATTTTCAAATCGACATTCATTTTATAAATTAAAAATTATATAAATCGGAACTCTGAAATAGATTATATGGCAATATAAGTTTGTATTTTTCGAAAGCAATGTGTATATATTCTTTTATTTTTGCTTTCAACCTTGTGCGATATTAAAACCATGTTGCCTCAGGAGTCGGAACTCAAGGGCAGTCGCATATAAGTCTTCGGATCTCTTCCAATCTACCCTATTTCTGTTCCTCACATGTTTAACGTGAACATTCGTTAGAATCTTCTTGATTTCACGTTCGAAATGGTAAGAAATTCCGAGTCTTTGTAAAGTGTCAACGAGCTCTAGCTGTTCAAGTAAAACCTCTGTTTCATCAAGCATTTTACTAACTTCTTGCTTCAATAACTTAGCTCTCTCGATATTGTCCTCTTTCTGCATAGTATAAAATATTATCACTCTATAGTAACTTCCTGAATAGTAATATATTATATAGTTTTATATGACACTTTGTATATCAAGACTACCGCATATTTGTTCCCGAGCGAGAGGAGATTCTCGTGCTCCCAAAGAGACGGTCGATAGTTTGCAGAGCGACGGGCTTCAAGAGGCTGTGACTGTGTTTTCATTATGAATTTTTGCTTTTTCTAATCTTATAATAGAGAGTTCAATTTTTGATGAACTATTCTTTAGACTTTGCATTGTTATTTATACTGTCTAACAAAGGTTTGGGATCTGGACCACAGGTATTAATACTGTCTAAGGTTTGGGATCTGGACCACATGTATTAATACTGTTAAGGTTTGGGATCTGGACCACAGGTATCATGGTATTCTTTCTTTCGTTTAAATATAAATAAATTAAAAAAATTTAAAATATAAAATAGAGACAGCTGTTCGAGAGTGACACGGCATCTTGTGGATAAAAAAATTTTGAACGTACATTGTTCGGTGTAAGAGCACCTCCATTAGAAGCTCTTAAGGGAGGTTCTTAAGAAAAAGTGATGGCGGGTCCCACCACTTTTCTTAAGAACCGGTTCCAAAAATCCCATTTTAAGAACCGGTTCTTACACTGTTTCGTGGGTTCCACTGACACGTGGCGGTCCACTATTGGTTTGCTTTTATTTTTTTTTTAAATAAAAAAAAGAAAAAGAAAAAGAAGGAAGTTAAGAAGCCCTTAGGGGTTCTTAACGGATGGAGGTGCTCTAAATTTAAGGGAAAAAGGCCACCTCCATTGTAGGTCCTTAAGAGGGATTTTTAACAAAAATTGGTGATGGGTTCCACCACTTTTGTTAAGAATCGATTCCAAAAATTTCAATTTAAAGATCGGTCTTTACACTGTTTTGTGGGCTCCATTGACACATGACCGCCTACGATTGATTGGTTTTTAATTTTTTTTTTAAATCGAAAAAAAAAAAAAGTTAATAATCGATGCTCTTACACTCTATAACCTACAAAAATAATATAATTTACCAAACTTTTTATTTGGTAAAGTTATAAAGATTAATAGAAATAAAATTTAAATTATAATTAGTTAAAGTAAAAAGTAAAGTGTGGCCACCCTTTCTTCCATACCATTCTGAAGATAGTTTTTTATTTGGTAAAGTTGTGAAGATGAATAGGTTTCTTCTCAGAATTTCACGAACCCGTCGTTTATGGAGGAGAAGACAGGTTTTTAAGATATGGCGGTGACGGAAGGGGACTTCAGAACAGAAGCGGCGTCAAAATGAATTAACTCTTCCCAATTCAAATCACATAAACGTATTACATAGCTAAGTTAAAAATTATAAGTTCTGGTTGTTCTCATATTATCTCAAAATATAAAATAGGACTTATTAGCTTAATAGCCATATCTGAAACACAAATTAGGTGAATGTTAATGATTTTGACATAATGCAATGTCAGACATTTAGGCCATAAATCATCCGGTTTTACCCTTTTGCTTAACATGTTTCCAATTGCAAGATAGAGAGTATTAGACGTCGTTCTTTTTGTGGTGCATATGAAGTCAAAACTATTATATATGAACAAAAAGAAAAAAGCCACATCACTATGTTATTTATCAAAGATATTTTTATTTTATACAGTGAAACGAGTGGTGTAAAATATGAACCTGTTTAGAATAAATGTTTTATTCTATGTACCAACATGTAAATCTATATGCAGAAAACAACACAGTGAAGAAGGTGAAAAAATAGAAAGCTTAATTTTTCCATTTCATATCACCAAAATAGTATAGGTCACCAACTCTATCTCAACTCCTAAAATCTAGATACGAAACTTTATCTCAATCCTACCCCAACGCTTAAATACTAAATCTTAAAATCCTAATTAGTAAACCATAAACCAAAATGTAAACCCCAAACCCAAATAGAATATAACAAAATAAATAACATAATACATATTGGTGAAATTATGAAATGTCTATGATTGCATAGAAGAAGTTAACGCTGACTCCAACCATACCCCCTCACCTTCTAAATACTAAACCCTAAATCCTAATCACTAAAACCTAACCCAAATACAAACCCAAATATCAAAATCTAAAAAGTACATAATATTATGCAATATTAAATTATATTATGTAATATTAATCTATACAATATAGATCATAGTACGATTTTCACAGGTTCAAAATCATGTAACGATAGTTCGAACTTAAGAAAATTACAAACTATATTTATACACAAAATAGAACACTCTTTAGTAATCGTCAAATGGAATAGAATATGATATAATAGTATAGTAACATAATATATCATATTACATAAACATAACATTGTTTTACATTTCTATTCTATATGCAAATAATAGAATTGAACAAAATAAACAAAAACTATTTTTCTTCTCCGATCAACTTTGTTTATTCTCGGCGACAAAAGATAAGTGTATCTGAAGACATAATGGAGATAGTACATGTAATCGTATCACAGAGAAAATTTTGTTGTTAATACAGTATATGGAAGAGAAGAACATACAATCATAGAAATTAGGAGAAAATTTTCAAAACGAATATGATGGTGACGAAGAATAATTAATTGTGATGATGATGTCGATTGTATAGATGGAGGTGGTGCCACTGCACAAGTCTTGTCGTTCACCACATGAGTTCAAAACTCTGTTATTCACCACAACCCTTCACCATCAATAGAGACAATTTTATTAACAATCCCACAAATCTGAGAAGAAACAGATCCACCTATCCTAAATTGAAATATTACTTGCAGAGGATGAGTGAATATTAATGGGCCACGAGTTATTTGGACAAGTAATAATTATTAATGTAAATTATTATTATTTTTTTGGTTGAGCCGGTTGCCTATAAGGGTAAAAAGGCATTATTACATAAAAGACACACAATATAATGGTATAGTATGGCAATTGGTCACTGAGCTAATTATAATTTTTTTGAACGTTATAGGATGCAATTTTCCTATAAAATAATTGTGTGTTCATTCTAATATACCTTTGATTTGTTTGTGTTACAAAAATTTTCTTTTGTTATATGTATGTGTCTGATGAGAACAATTTCTCCAGTTTCTTAAGTTTAGGCGTTGTCTGTATCCGATGTGTTTTTCACTTCGGGTACCTCGCCTCGTTTAGTCGTTTGTTAGTTTGTCTTTCTTGTGTGTCTAGTTTACGAGGTGACCATGATATAGTACAGACTACGAGTAAAATAAAACAGCATAGATTGATCTATAAATGGAATGGACACATATGTTAAGTTATCATTCTTGTGTTTGTAGTTTGCGAAGTTACGATGACATAATATAGCCGACAAGCAAAATAGAACAATATGGAGTGATCTATTTTATGTTAATTGTGTGTTCATTCTAATATACCTTGTTGTGTTTGTAGTTTGCGAAGTTACGATGACATAGTATAGCCAATTCACCTAACTTCCTCACATACAATACATATTATGTGTAATAAACTAATAATGTCATTATACCCTTATAATCAACCGGTGTAACCTGAAGGTATTTTTCATTTAATTTAATATTTCTTATATGTAAAACTTCAAACATGACCATTTGTTATTCACATTTACTCTATGAAAATAGGTTTTTCCTTTCTTCCTTTTTGAGAAATTGAATCGCTTGATTCTCAAATTTAGGAGAGGGCGATGAGACGAACATGATTGTCGGAGTCAATTTTTTGCAGCATTATACCGTTTTTGTATTCTCAGTGGGTGATTTAAGAGGAAGTTTCTCCGATTGTGAAATCGACTGTCTCTTGTCCGACGAAAGAGAGGCGGCAATGTGAAGTAACAATGGCCGATTCGACTTCCCAGCAACGTCTTGAAGAAGATAAGGTGAAATCTGTAAGTTCTAATTGTTGTTTTATACTTCTCTGTATCTTATACTTTACTAATGTTTTATACTTTTGGCGTACTATGTATTCAGTAAATAAAATAGTATAATACAATATTCGTAAAAAGAATAGATAATTACATTATGAAAACTACATTCCAATTTCTTCTTGTTGTGTATGCTTTCTATGCGTTTCATTACATAAAACTAGTTTTTCCTTTTATATTTTTTGTTATACAGCTTATTATATTCTTTCTTTGTCTCAGGTGTGTAAGGAAGATTTAATGCTATCAAGGAGGTATTTTGAGACTGGTTTTGAGCATGCTTGTATGAAATGGGTGAATAAGTATTTCAACCTCTGTTGGATTAAGCTAATAAAGACTGCCTTAAGGCGATTAACTAACGATGTTGAATGCTTCCCAGTTTGGGAGAGTATTGTAGATGGGGTCAATACATTCTCTATAATGTTTGTTCATTACCTTCTCTCTCCGACAGTTCATTATTTAAATAGAATAACATCTTACGTCTGTAATAGAATAATACACGTTTTTGCAGAAGCAAAACAATTATATTAAGCCTATGTTCTGTTCATACTATGTTATTCTACATGTTATAGTAGAGTATCCTCTTCATTTATGTGAATACACTACTTTTTATTTTTATATATTCTTGTAAACGATTTACTCTCAGTATTATTCTAATAAAAATGTTTGGGTTTATAGTTCAGTTATTTGGGTTTAGATTTGGTAACTAAAGGGTTTGTCAAGGATCTTAGTAATTAAGCGGGTGGGTAGTGTTTAATATTTTGGTTCCATACTATGGCTGATAAATTAAAAAATATATAGTAAAGCAGTTATAGATTGTATTTAGGTTTCTACTTTACTGATTACGGTTTAAATCTACTAATCATGAGTATGTTTTAGTATTTAGCGGTTGTGAGAGGGTCTAATATCTAGGGATTAAAGGTTAGGTCGGGGTCCTATACTACTTCACCGATATGGAATAGAACACATTTAACCTTTCAAACCAAGGGAATATGCACTCGTGATTGTTCTAGAACAATGTAGTAATTAGGAATTTGTCTTGGGTTGTAATATTTAAGCGGGTGTGTAAGGTTTAATTTTTAGGTGATGTGGGAGGGTCTAATATGTAGTGGGATTATATGTATTTATGGGTTGTAGGTGTGGTTATAATCCTATACTATTTCGAGGATATGGAATAGAACATCCGGTACATATATATGTGGTCAATAAACGTATACGTGGACGGTTTCTCCTACTTTCATGTGAAATCATTTTCAGGTGTTCTTCACCTTACGTTCTAGGGTGAATTTGCTTAATAACACAAATAAGAAGGGAAATTAAGTGAATGACATTGATTTTGACATAATAAAGAAAGTAACATTTAACACCCTTTCCATCCGGTTATACCCTTCATTTTGTCAAGTAACCGGTGATAAAGAAAATGAAGGGATGACGTCAACATTTAGAGGTATGGCTAGGAGTAAAACAATATTATTTTCTATCAAATCACACAAACAAGCAACGTCACATAATTATTTACCACATATCTAGACCATGCTATATAGTATAGTACAAACCAAAATATAAATAAATTAAAATATGATATATAGTATAGTACAAATTGATGAATTATCAAAAATATGCAAATTAACTAATTTGCCTTAAATCATAAATCTGACCATCCAACCTCAACACCCACCCTCTTAATATTAAACCCTAGATTCCAATCAATAAACCCTAAACCCATATATAAACTTTAGACCCAAATATTAAAATTTGAAAATAGTATATAATATTTGTAATAGTAAACTATACTGTATAAATATGAATTATAGAATAGACTTGAACTATAAACTGGGAAGAACGAATTTTTCAAATAATCAAATTTCTAGAGAAGATAATGGCAATGATGAAACAACAAGTAGTTGTAATAACACTGATGTTAAAGTTGGAATAACAAACAACAAAACATAAAATATATTGTGTTATATTTCTATACTACTACATCATTTTACCTTCTAAATACTAAACCCTAAACACTAACTACTAAACTCTAACCCAAATATAAACCCTAAACCTAAATATCAAAATCTAATAAGGTACATAATATCAAGTAATATTATATAATATTAAACTATACAATATAAATCACAGTATAATTATTACATGTTAAAAAACATGTAACGATAGTTAGAACTTAAGAAAATTACAAACTATATTTCTAAACAAAATATAACAATCTTTATTAATCATCAAATAGAATGGAACATGATAAAATAGTATAGTGACAAATAAGACCAATCTCTAATAGAACTTAGATTATTTATATAGAAGGAAGAACAACGACGGATGATCTCAATAACGTTGTTTGCAATATGCAAGAAAATAGTATAGACATCTACAAATAGTATAAGATATAAGATTTATTTCATTTACATCCGTTATTTAATAAATTTGGATATCAAACGTAAAATAGTATGAGAAGAAATAAGAGTTTTTTATTGATGAAAAAATATCCAAGAACTATACATGATCCAAACATTTGTCCAATATTAAAAAATGAATTTCATATTACAATGAATCACAAAATTAGCAAAGAAAAGAAGTATCAAATGTGAAGGCGTGATAGGTTGTTCCATTTCAAATAATAACATAGAAATATTTAAATAATAGAAGACTATATATGAATTAGTATGGCATCATATACTATAAATTTCTTTCACCGAATATAGAATAGAAGGCGAATCCATCTTCTTCCTCTTTTTCAGATATGCCAATACACATGATCACTGTCATTATTCTTCACCACCACATAGAGATGGCGAGCCATCGTCTTCATCTCCACCCCATCATCTTCACCACTGGATCTGTATACCAACACGGATCAACGCTGATGTGATAACTTCAATTTCATTTGCAAGATTCAAAAACAAAAACAGAGTATGAAAACAGAAGCATGATTGGGACAATCAATAAGAGGAAAAGAAAAAGAAATGAAAGAGTGGTTGTATCTGCCTCACCGTCTACGTCTTCATCGTTGCTTCTTCTTTATCACAAATGGTTGTCTTTGAAAAGATCTTGTGGGAAGAAATTATTCCAAAATATGATAATATATATGTGGACAAAGATAAGCCACAATAGGTTAATAATTATTGGTGATTTTTTTTCCTTCGTGAAGCTTTTGCCGGTTAGATACAAGGGCAAAATAGTATTATTATATAAAGAACTTATTGTATATCAATAAATTAGGGTAATTAGTTATAAAGTGAATTATAATTTGTTTGAAAGTCATCCAGTGCAATTTCCCTACGTTCTATCGGTTACGTTATTCCCTTCACATATTTACCTATTACTTGTAAATAAAAAGGATAAAACCAGGTATTTTGTGGTACAAATGTTAAAAATTACATTATGTCAAAATCAATAACATTTACCTAATTTACACTCCACATTTAGCTATTTGGCAAATTTTCCTGGTACTTGTAAATAAAAAGGATAAAACCGGGTATTTTATGGCACAAATGTTAAAAATTACATTATGTCAAAATCAATAACATTTACCTAATTTATACTCCACATTTAGCTATTTGGCAAATTTTCCTTAAATTTAAGTACCATGATACCTAGAGCGGGGCGTGACGTGAGGGCATTTGCTTAAAACATGTGTATGGAGCCTACACTTTTGTGGGGCCCCAATTTAAAAAAATATTTTGTTTAAATACATATAAATTACTATAATTATTGTTAAGTTTATAAGAAAATTTAAAAAAAAACAAATATAAATAATTCATAAAGAAATTTATAAAATATAATTTGGTTATTATAATATAAAATAAATAAATTTTTAGTACAAATAAAATTATATATTATTAAGTTATTTAAATAAAATAAATAATTTAAATCATTTAAAAGAAAAATTGATAAAACGTTTTTTTAAAGCTAAATAAAAATAATATTTGTTTATTTTGAATAGGGCTCTGAAAATTTTAGGACCCGCTCTGATGATACCAAACTATCAACACAAAACATAAAAGGACGTTTTATTCACGTTTTGTAATTGTGACTTTAGTAAGCATGTATAGTTTGAACAGTGTCTCATATTCCACATAGAAATCGGCTAAAATCTGTTGATAACCTATTGGCTTTAAGCCCATGCGTGCAGCATGTTTCAGCAGCTTCTACAAAGGACCAACTCCATGTAGATCAAATATTAACTACTAACTAGATTTTGACCCACGATTGAAAAACACGAATTTGTTTTCAAAATTTAAAAATAAAACCAATATTTAATTAAATTGCATATATAACTAAAATCTCTTCGAACTGAAAATTTGAAACTGAACCAAAAACCAAATGGGTACCTGAATTTTGAAAATACAAATTATATACTTACAAATATTAATTATAATTAATTTTAAATAACAATATTTCCTAAAAATACTATTTATAGTCTATAAAATGTTACCAGAATATTTTTTATTCAAAATATTTAAATTTGTCCTAACAACTTGAATTACCCGATATTTAAACTTAAACCCCAAATTAGTTGATATTTCATCTATAAATCAGTAATTACCTAGAAACTCAGAATAAAACAGCAAATCAATTGGACCCAAAAAAATTTCTGCATATTAGCCGGTTCCCAATTTTGCTATTGAACCGAACCAAAACTGAAAATAATCCAACTGAAACCAAACCAAACTTTGTAAATAAAAAAAAAATAAAACCAAATACTTTGTGGCACAAATGTTAAAAATTACATTATGTCAAAATCAATAACATGTAATTCCACATTTAGCTATTTGGCAAATTTTCCCCAATTTGTTTGTATCACTTTCAATGAATACTTATTCAAACATTTTTTATGAGAATCTACAAATTTTGTTAACATTATATAACATAATAAAACAAATGTATATAAGTTGATCCGAGAGTGAACAATAATAATTTCACCACATTTCTATAAAAATATAAACATGCAAATAAAAAAAGGAAGACAAACCTCATCAGAGTAGGTCTTGCTCTAGACAGTAACCATGAATCTTTCTCGTTTCCTCTACCGTTCGAGTTTCTTTATCCCATTTGTTACCTTCTTGTTATCAAAAAATTTTACTCAGTTTTTTTTTCTTGTGGTGCTTCTAAAGTTAGGGTTCTTGTGCTTGTGCTCCCATAGGAGCTTCTCTAACTCTCGTTCCCTTCCCTGCATTATCACAAGCACAATAAATAAAACATATATATTCAGCTTCGATAATAGATTTAGTCCATTTTAAAATGTTAATGACTTATTTTGTTCGCATCACTTTTTTTCATTTTGCAATATGTAGTTGGCAATATCTAAAAGAGTAAAAAGGTTGTAAGACGATTATAAGAAAAAGATTTGTGAAAAAAAAAATCAGCATAAAGAAAATTATGCTTTGAGCATAAAGAGTTTGGGCATCTTAAGTCTCACTAACCTCACTTTAAGCTTCGTCAGCCAATTTTGATGTGCGCTTGTCTATCCGTCGTCAATATCAAGAGACTATGTTGCTCTCGGCAGCGTAGATACGACCATTAGAAAGTTTTTTTTTTTTTTTTTAAAACCAGGTGTTGAGTTTGCGCCCCACCACCTAGGCCCGGTGCCAGCCTTTGTCTGTACTTTTTACGGCTCTGGACACACCTCCCCAAATCGTGGCCTAGGGACCTCGAATCCCTGACCTCTCGACCAAGAAAGTACCGCTGGGCTATCACGCCTTGGATAGACCATTAGAAAGTTTTGATCTATTTAGTTATAAATTGAAATGTCATCACACTTTAGGAAAGATTCATTGGAGTCTCGGCAAAGAACTTAGAGCATGTCCAATGGGGAATCCTTAAGGGGAATCTTTAGGGAAAAAATAATTAAATAATCGGTGGACCCTATAAAAAGTTAAGGATTCAATCCTTAAAACTCATAGATAAGGATCAATCCTTAAGAAATCTTTACACTGTTTGCGGGTCTCTGCAACACGTGGTGGCCCGCGATTAGTTATAATTTTTTATTTTATTTTTTAATAATTTGAAAATAAAAAAATAATAAAAAAGGGAATAGTTAAAGACCTTTGTGGATGCTCTTTGGAATTTATGTGCAGGAAGAGATGAAGTTGAATGCATGGCACTGTAACGGGTTCAGAGATAGTGAGATCATGGGCGTAGTTGCTAGAAATATTAGGGAAATTTTATATAAAAAACAAATACAATAAACATGGAAATCAATTAAAAGACGAAACTATTTTTTTCTTAAATTTGTGATTTTCTTTAAATTGTTAAACATATTCTATGTGTCAAAATTTTATTGGTCATGTGATTTATATAAAAAATTAAGAAATTGTTAATTTATATTTAGATTCCAGAAAAATAGGAAATGCAAGGAAAATTTTAAAAATAAAAACATAATAAACAGGCTACATTAAAAGTTGGTTATTTCAAATGGACTACATTAAAAGTTGGGTTATTTCAAATTTTGAAACTTTCATATTTGCTGAACAATCACGTGTTTTGTTTCTTTGTTTTTTTCATTTTTTTCTCTAATTTTCCACGTGTCAAGTTTTGATTGGCGAAGCGACTTGCGCTTTAGTATATAAAGGATTAGATTGGAATGTGTTTGCTTTTAATTACTTTCAAATATTCATTTGTTTTTTGAGATTTTTAAATAACTTAACTAAGCGGTTAAATAAGACATATATCATATTTGGTATTAATATGCTTGTAATTTTACTACAGCCAAAAAAAAACAAAATATTGATTTTTAGTATTATCAATAAAGGAATATAGTTCCATGTTCGATAATTCTGTAACACATTTATTTCTTCAAAAGAAATTGTAAGCAGTTTTTATAAAAGGATATATAAAATATGGAATATCTAATATATTACAGAGTCCTATTTTTTATCTACTTATAAGTAGTCTAGGTTGGACTATTATATTTTTTTAATTTTCTATTTATTCTCCTACAGCTAACTTAATTATTATTAAATATATATTATATCTAACCAATTATCTTAATACTTTCAAAATAAGATATCTAAAAAGATATTGTTAAGTATCTTTTCGTACGATTAGATTTTAATAATATCTTTTAATATCGTTTACTTAAAATGTAAATATATATTTGTTTTTTAAATAATAAAGTTATTATTTATATTAACTATATTTAAAGACGAAAAATTATTCATTATTCATTTATATAATAAAAAAAATCTATAATATTTATATATATATATATATATAATTTATATTCATAATTAAATTTCTACACCAAGTAATAAATATAAAGTAACCTAATTCATTAATTAACTATTTATAAGTTATAAAATAACAAAATAAATTATATTTATGAATTTTAAAACATACTTTAACTTATTAAACAATATTAAAATATGATATATGAACTAATAAATCATTTCATAAGTTAATATACATATTTATTTAAAATATTAAAAATAATTAATATATTTTTATGTATGAGATGAGTATAATAACAATAGTTAATTTGTATAATAATATTGACAAAAAATATAATAATGAATTAAATTTTATGAATATTAAAAATTAAAAATTTGTATTATAATATATGAAGCATGCTATATAAATTAATTATCTTATTTTCATAAAATTATATTAATGTAAATTTTATTTTTATTATATATACTTCAAAAAAATGTTTTAATAAAAATATACACATGTATAAGATTTCTAATTTTGAGTAAATAAATATTTGAATAAAAATTTATCTCGCTTTAAAAAGTACGGGTCAAAATCTAACAATAAATATTAATATTCATCAAAACCTAATAAAAACATTAAAATGCGGGTGAAAATCTAATAATAAACATTAATATTTGATCAAAATCTAATAATAAACATTAATATTTGATCAAAATCTAATAAAAACATTAAAGTGCGGGTCAAAATTTATTTCACATTCATGTATCTATTTCTAATTTAGTATGTATCATCTCGAATATTGATCCATTACGCTTACAATGCGGGTCAAAATTTATCTCACATTCATGTATCTATTTCTAATTTAGTATGTATTCTCTCGAATATTGATCCATTACGCTTACAACAAAATGATAAATTAGTTTGACTAACTTTTGTAAAATAAGAGCATAACATTCATAATATATATCCACCATTTATCTAAACATTCATAAATTATAATACTTTAAATATGAAAATTTAAGTCAAATTGTATTACATAGTGTCCACCCATAAGTGGATATAGTAGTCGGGTCCCAAATTTTAGCGTATTTTGCGGATTTTATAAAAAATTTAAATAACGAATTTAAAGAAAAAAATAAACCGGACTCCATATAAAGTCATCAGTTAGTCATTTTAACCGCGGATCCGGGTCGTGACCTAAAACACTGGATATAACGATTCATTTGTAACATTTAAATGTAGATACATATCAATGCAAATTTATTTCATATAAATTGGTTTGTATCGAAAATAATCTTGCGCGATCATGCGCGGATCAAAATCTAGTTTATTTTATAAATGAGTTCCCGTGCGATATCGCACGGATTCCTTACCTTAGTATTACTAGTAAAAAATCCATTCTAAAATGTCACATATACTTTATGCAAATTAACAAAAATAGTCTTTTGTTAGAGAGAACGTGAGAGGAAAAGAAGTGAAAGTGGATCTCGGATGATTGTCTTAACAATTTGGATTATTGATAATAACTGATTTTTTAAATATAAAATTTATGCTAGTTGTGAGAAGTTAAAGCATGATTAATCCTAACAACCCCTAAGGGGCTCTTAACTTTTTATTTTTCTTTTTCTTTCTGATTTTGAAAAAAAAAAAAATCAAACGCGGGTCGCCACGTGTTAGTGGGACCCGCAAACAGTCTAAGAGCTTTCTAAGAGTTGCTTCTTGGAAAAGAGATATAAGGCCATGATTAAAGGGGATCCTTAAGTGGGTTTCTAAGGCGTGGAGCCCGTGAACAGTGTAAGAGTCGGTTACAAAAACTATAAACTAAGAACCGGTTTTTAAGAATTTATTACACTGTTCACGGGTCCCACTGACACGTGTCGGCTCACGATTGGTTCATTTAAAAAAAACTAAGAAACTTAGGGCTAATGATGGCCTAAGGGTGGGTTTTTACAAAAATGTGGACCCCACCCTTTAAGAACTCTTTAAGAACTTAGGGTTAAATGTGCTCTTATCCTGGAAAATTATATTTGCATATTCTTTTTTTTTGAGAAATAGTACATCTTATATTAGATCGTTTTGTTTCTGTCTTCGGTGAGAAATGACGTGCAAATGTTTTTAGACCACTTAATTAAGAGAAGTAGGTGTAACGAGTATCAGTTATTATCTCATGGGACACTCAAGGCCCTATCAGTTTTGTCTTCTCTATCATTCACATTTTATAGTTTATACATTAGTTTCGGTCGAGAGAGCGAAACAATAATCGGCACATTGAGCCTATTCTCTACATTGAAAGTACTGAAGATGGTGACTGATAACTTGATTGGCAACAAACTTATCTCGGTCTGTTCATTAGAAAATCTTCTAGCTCCTGAATCCGGTCGTTTAGTACCTGCTGCTTTAAATTTGACCAACGTGATATATTATATCAGACCATCGCTGAGTTTTCCTAAAATAACTTTAACATTGAAAAAACATTGGTCATTATAGTGCAAATAAGATAGATGTTTAAGGTATTTTTGAAAAGTGATACAAGAAAATTGGTATTTTTGACAATTTTCCCAAATTGATATTGTTTTTATTTTATTTTACATGGTTATATAACATTTCTAATTTGTGTCAACTTGTACCAATAATCTTTCTGATGAAAAGGATATATATAATGCTGCAAATACACACTTTTACAGTCCTCAAACGGGAATGAAAAGTACGGAGTGGATATGATCAACGGTCTTCGCTTTTTCTAGACAGTTGTAGCCGTCGCCATGCTGGTATATACATTTTACTACGCGGTTAAGATTTGTGGCGGCTGCCACAAAACCACAGGGAAGAGAAGAAGTGTGTGCCGTGAATGAGAGTTTACGACGTCCCACAACTCACTAATCATATTTAGCATCTGTTCACGTGCCTCTTCCTCACTAGCTCTTGTCTAGTACATGTAATATAGGACTGACTTTGGTGAATCTCCTCTTGCCATCTCTTCCTGTAAATCATAAAAAATATAGTGTTTTTCATTCAATTGTATTTTATAAAATATTTCACTATTTATTTGTTTTTGTCAAAAGAAATTGGTGGTGAGAAGTTGGGCTTTTTAGTTAGCCATTATTCTTTTGGTAATGTACTAGATAGCCAAAATCATATCCATCTTTTTTTTAAAAGAAAATCATATGCATTTTATATATGGCATATTTAATAACATAGATTTGCATGTGTTTTAACAAAATTATGTTACTTACATGTTATATGATATAACTTTTAAATTAAAAAAAGCACATCAGTTATTTCGCCATCATATTTTTTGCACCAACTTTGGCACAAAAAGTTATCTACAAGAATTATTAGTTCTAAATAATCAGTGAAATTTTTTGTGGATTATACCAAATAAATTGATTATAAACACCATTAATATTATTCAAAAATGAAAATGTATACATTTTGTGGTTTCGAAAGATAAATATTAATTATATAATCACTGTGATATACCAAAAATTACGAGAAACTAATTAATTAGGAATGGTGGTCGAGCTCTACATGACATAGTGGTGTTTCTTGGAAACATCTATTAGAGTTTGGTTGGAAAGGTGATCGGCGTGGATGGATAAAAGGTGGAACAATATTGTTGGAACATAACTGTCGAGCTTTTTACCAAAAAAAAAAAAAAAATTTACCAAAATAAAACTCTCGAGCTCAAACCATTTTGTATTCTACAAAACTTGGTTTGTGTCCGGTCTTGTACGTAGGAACGTTTTAATAAGATCCGCCCACTAGTAAAATTTAAAATAAAATTTTATAAAATAACATCAAACTTTTAATATATTTATAAAGGAAATTTTATTAAAAATGAAAAATTTTCAAATTTACCACATTATTAGTATCATTTTTTATTTTTACCTCATTAATGAGACATTTTCATAAATACTATTTTTAAAAAATAATTTAAAAATAATAATTAAAATTCTATATTTTACATTTCTAAACTATACTCAGAAGCTTCAACTCTAAACTCTAAGTCTTAAATTAACTAACCCAAATATTATAAGTGTGTTTTTCTATTAAAATAAAAATAAAAATGATTAAAGTAAACATGAAAAATAATATTGGAAAATAGTATTTTGGCAATTTTTCTTATAAAATGTACAATTTATTTGAGGTAAGAACGTTAAATCTTTTGTCTCTCGGGAACATCGTAACCGATTTAGTTAATTTCATTGTATAGAAACAAAAAAAAAACACATTTTCATATATTCGGGAAGTCTTTGGACATCATTCACGTCCCATCTGCCAAAAAGTTTGGTTTTTAAGCCAAAAAGTTTGGTTTTTAAGCCAAAAAGTTTGGTTTTTAAGCCAAAAAAAAATTGGTTAATTATATGGATTATTGATAGGAGTTACTGGGAGACAAAATCCATCCATGATAAACTTTATTGAGCCAACCTGAGATCTTATACAATAGTAATTCTATAATCAGGTAGACACATCAAATTTCCCTCGAAACTAAATGAAAGCAAGAGTAGCAGCCATGATAGAAAACTGAACGGAAACAAGCAGAGTAACAATATCTAAAACACATAGCTATGGAAACATACAATAACCATCAATCATAAGAAAGTTTGATGACCAAAGAAACTAAACACCGAGTCAAAAGAGACACCAAAAAAATCACAAGAAGGAAAAAGAAAAAGAAAACTGAATTTCATATTTATATCCCTACATCAATTAAAATATAGAGCAATTTGCCAAATATGATTCAAATTTTGATTTTAACCCAAAAATATATTCTAACTTACATCAGATTCAAAAGTAACCCAAAAGACTAATAAAATTACAATCAATCTCCTACGAACAAATAAAACACTAGAATTCATTTTTATGAATATAAACCCGTAAAGTTTTCTGAGGTTTTGTAAGTTTTCAAAGGTTTTGTAAGTCTTCTCGAAGACTTTCAGAACAGTCTTCTCATATATTAGATGTTAAAAATAATTTATAATTTTATAAAAATTATTTTGATGTGGAAAAATAAAATTATGTAATTATAAACATTTGTAAATTATATAAATTAAAATCTAGTAAAACTGAGTTGTAACATATTGTGTTTAGTTTTGTGTAAATAACACGTTTAAAGTTGATTTTGGTAACATATGTGATAGTATTGTATGTATTTTTAGGGTTGGCTTTTGGAAGCTTGACTTTTTTTTTTGAAAAAATTAAATTTTAACTTATATGTGTGTAGTTTTGTTTATATTAAACACTTTTAAAGTTTATTCAAGTTTTATGAAGTGTTTGTTTCTAATTAGTTAGTTATTTTGAGTTTAGGGTTTGGAGACTTAATTCTTCCAACAAATAATGCACTAGAAGACTTCTACGGAAATCTTCTCGGTGAATAGTAAATTTAGGGTCTAGAAAATTTTCAAGTAAGTATTCTAGGAGGTATTCTAAGAGGTATTCTAGGAGGTATTCTATTAGAAGACTTACTTGAAAATCCTATGAATCGAAAATATTTAATTTTATTAGAATTTTGTCTTATTATATAAAAAGATCACACATTCTCTCCCTTCCTCTCAAATGGCTCCAACAAAATGTAACTATTTTCATTATAAAACTCTCCAACATCTCTCTAATCTCTTTGGAACTTAAAAAATAACAAACTTTATATCAATTTCTCATTTTTTATTTCATGTTTTTCTCAGCGATTTATTTTGTTTTTTCCAGGTTATTCATTACATGTTTTCTCATCTTCCACTCCCTAAAAATTAGATCTAAAAGTCATCTTTTTTTTTTAATTTGGTAACCTCTTGTTGCTTAAAGCTCTTACCTTTTGAAAACTCTTTTTGTTGTTTTAAGTTCTTACCTTATTTTTGAAGCTTTTCAATATTTTGAAGCCAGTTAATTGCTTTTGGAAATGTAAATTTTTCATACCTAAGACATACTTGGAAGACTTTCAGAGAAGTCTTTTTGGAAGTCTTCTAACGGAGTTTTCTCTCATATATCATCTTTCATAACAGATTTAAGCATTTTGGTAAGTCTTCATGGCGGAGTTTTGGTAAGTCTTCATGGCGGAGTTTTGGTAAGTCTTTGGTTGCTTAAAGCTCTTACCTTTTTCCCAAACTAAAACTCTCCATCTCTCATAAATCTCTTAGAACTTGTAAACACCAAACTTTATATCAATTTATCATTTTTATCCCATGTCTTTCTAACTAATTCATCTTGTTTTGCAGGTTTTTTATTACATAGTTCTTATCGTCTACTACTTTAAAGGTAGATCTATTTTTTAGATATGTAATTTGTGTGTTCTTTAAAGGTAGACTTATCTCATCTTCCACTCGGTTTCTCTCTTTTGAAGTCATTTGACAGTTTTGGATTTGCAGGTTTTTCAGATCTGAGTCAGACTTTGGAAAACTTATCGGAAGTCTTCTAATATATAATGCGCTAGAAGACTTCCTGGAAGTCTTCTAACAGAGTTTTCTCCCATGTCAAGTGGAGTCTAAGCCTGTTTTGTGGATGACTAATCTATAATAATTTTGTTTATGGTTTATTTTGTGATTTGTATATGTACTCTTTTAATTGTGAATTTTTTTTTTGTAAATTTAAAGAGATTAATGAACTTTTTTTGGTAAATATGTTCATGTCTATAATATTATCTTGTCAAAAGTACTTGACATTACTGAAGTTATTGATACAACTTCAATAGCAAAACACAATAACACAAAAAAATTAGTCAAATTCACTACAACTAAGACATAAGACTTCTCAAGAAAACTTAGCAAAAATCACAAAATATCAAACATTACATAAGTTCAAACATATAACAGTTTCACTAGAAGTCTTTTAGGAAGTCTTCCGGAAGACTTAAATTTAAAGCGGAAAATTTAAATTTAAGCGGGATTTAAAGTTAAAGCGAGAAACTCAGATTTTAAGTGAAAATTGAAAATTCAAATTTCATGAAAGTTAAAAATTATATCTTATTATCTAAGAAGACACATTAAACCATATTACTTGGTATTTTTGAAGTCACTTAACACTTTTGAAAGTTAAAAAAACATATATTAAAGTTAATTAGCAAGTTTACAAAAACTAACGTAGAAAACTTCCACAAAGGTTTTCTCTGATTAGTTAAAAACATTAATTAACATGAATATTGGTAAACTCATAATTAAAATCAATTAAATTATGAATTTCATTAAGGAACCCCAATATCAACTAATATACATGAATAACAAGAAAATGTTAAAAACAATTTATAGTTTAGAGAAAATGAAAGTTTATTAAACTTTGACGTAGAAGACTTCCACATAAGTCATCGAGAACACTTCTAGGAAGTCTTCCATTTATGTCATTTATGCAATTGAAAATTTATAAAGGAAGACTTCTAGAGCGATCTACTTTACAACAAAAAAATTTGGAAGCCTTCTTTTATAAATATTGGCTTGCTTTTGTTTTTGAAAAAAAAATGTAAATACCAGAGAAGGAAGTCTTTAGGATAAACATGATAGTCTGCGATTGACCGAATTGTGTCAGAAATTTGACTATTTTCTAGAAGATTTACATGGACATCTTCCACCAGAAAATAAAACTTAAGTATTACATTTAACTAGACGACTTCCAAGTAATTTGTCATAGGTTATTTTTGTAATTGAAAAATAAAATTTAAATATTTAATTTTAATTAGACGACTTCCATGTAAGCCTTTCGGCAGACGACTTACACGAAAGTCTTCTGTGATAACCAAGTTTTGACCAGAATCTTGAAATAAATTTTTAGAAGACTTCTGTGTAACTTGTCTTACAGAAGACTTACATGGAAATCATCTTATTAAAATTAAATATTTAAGTTTTATTTTTCAATTGCAAAAGTAACATGAGACGACTTTCACTGAGAGTTTGGACGACTTACTAAGAAGTCTTCTGACAAAAGACTTTCGTGTAAGTCGTTTAGAGAAAGTCAAATTTCTGACATAATCTGGTCAATTGTAAAACTAACTTATTTATCTTAGACGACTTACCGGGAAGACTACTTTGGTATTTTCGAGATTTTTTTTTTTAACAAAAAAAGTTGAAAGACTTCCAGAGAAGTCGTCTCTAGAAAACACATATAAAGTCAACTGCAAAAGTAATATTTGCATTGACCAGAAGACTTACGTATAAGTCTTATACAACCAGAAAACTTACACAAAAGTCTTCTGACGAACATATCTAATCATACTTTTCAACTAGTAAGATAACTTGATTAGCTTCTCTTAGGACACAAAATTGTACCACGAAACATATCCACTTGTTTATGATCAAGAATCATGAATTTGAACCTTACAAAGTTTACAATCAAAATCTTGAGTTTTTTGGATGAATGTAGTGAGAAAGTGAAAGAGATGTAGAACCTGAGAATAAGAAATGCGATAGATGGAATGAAAATCGATTTTTAATTGCATTAAGAGCTTCAAATTGTTTGCACATGGTGGTTGGTGTATTGATGACAATGACAATATTGTAAATACTTGATGAAGATGATAGAGTAAAATACTCATTTTGAAAAATGGCATTTTCGTGAATAATCCAATTTTTTGACTTTGAGTTTGAATCATATTCGTTAAAAAAAAACTATTGCCGAAGCTATATTTTAAATTGATCGAATTCGATTATCGTATGAAATTTAAGTAATTTAGTACTATTATTCTGTAATTTAAAATAAAATCTATATAATTTTTTTAATTAGTTTAGAACATTATACCAACACTGAAGAGATTATATTTTTTTCATAAACAAAAGCACTAATATTAAATCATAAATATTAATATAAGGACCTCAAAATATATTATATTACCTAAACATATATATGATTAATATAGTTTAAAGGTCTGTAAGTATAAAATTCTAAAAATAAATTAAATATAGAATTTAATGATCTCTTACAAAATAAAGTTTTGTATATTTTTTGAGAATAAATTAGATAATGTTCGTAATTAAAAATAAATATTTTTATTGAAGTTATGTTTCTATTATTGTATACATAGTCGAACCCAAAACGATTTCATCAGGATCAATCATGTAGGTAAGGTTTGGGTAAATACAAAAAAAAAATCCTATACGTATCATTGAAGTGGTTCGATTTGTGGGCTCAATGATATCCTATAAAACCAAAAATACTAATGTAAATTACTGAACAGAGCTTACAAATTTAATTTTATTATACTTTGTGGTGTCAAGTGACCCCATACTGTTCATGTGGATTTATCCCTGATTGAAGACAAGCATTTTGTATATAAATGTTGTTTTATTGGAATCAAAATTTGCCATTGAGTTTGTACCACTTAAATTCAACATTCGACATTGCTTCAAATAAGTAATGACGGTTTTCTTCTTCTTTTTAATTTCAATAATCTATATATATATATATTATACTAAAAGGTGAGTAAGATCAATGGTTAGGCTATCCACGTCAGTTTGAATAATCCACTAATCATGAGGCTGTGTCTTGCCACGTCATACCCATTTATCCTTCAAAACCTAATGTAAAATTTAAGCCGCCGTCTCCGATTCTACCACTTTCTCTCATCGTTTTGAATATCTACATTTATGTTTTTTGATTCTCTTTTCGTTAACTATAGTTTCGTTCCAGCTCCCTGTCTTTATCGTCCTATATAAAGCACTTCGTCAAAGGTTTAATCGAACCATTCTGTATAAACTCCATTCAACAACAATCGATGATGATATCCATCGGCGATGACGCTATCTCTTGATGGAAAAATGCAAATCGGACAGGGAAAATCTTCCCCATAAACCGTAAAGCAGCGAATGAGGTTTACTCATCGGCCTGAAGCTCTGGTGCGAGCTTCGACATCAACGATGAGTTCGGTGGTTTTGAATCCTGAGATAGATGGAATAGACGAAGAATCTGAGGAATGAGTCGGTGAGTAAGGGAAGCAAAGACAGGACAAGAAGGCGAAGCTGTGGATCAGATGAGAGGTTGGTATCATTGATAAATCGGGTTGGATCCGAAACCAGTATCTGGATTACAAATAGAATTTATGCACTTGAGTCGTCTACGGGACTTCGAATTTAAATTCATAACGCTCATTTGTATTGTTGATATGATTTTTACGCAGGTGCGATACTGCCTTCGAGTGCCTCAGCTTGCAATCAAAAGCAATATCTGGTGGAATCTCAAGCTTAAGGTTATATATATATATATATATATATATGCTTCGTATTAGATTATGATTCTTTAATGACCATGTTAAGAGTACCTAGAAAATTAAAAGCGTTTCATGATTTTTGTTTGTCAATCTACTATATCATGGCATATAACTTGAACTTCGAGAGAATGTGATGATATAGGCATTTACTGTACGCATGCTTTGGCTATTTCATATTCTTTGTGATCTAAACAGTAAGGTACATGTTGTATGAGTTTTGGTGAGAATCATCCTTCTGCATCTCCATACTGAATAGTTCATTCTAATAAATATATATCTATATACCTTTGCTTATGGGACATACTCACGGTGATCTGTTATCATTTTGAATCTCGATATATATAGAGATACCTTCAACATGGAAGTCTTAAGATATATTTTGAAATGATCAAAACACAACATGAATTCATAATCAGCAGGGAGTTGGCCCCTTAGGCATAAGAAAAAGCAACTGTGAAGTGAAGTATTGAATCAAGAGTATCCTTTCTGGTGCTCCTTGAATTATGTTTTCCCTGTGGTTTCTTCAAATGTTCAAGGAAGCAGTGAACTCAATCTGAACATCTTTCCAATAACTTGAGTTCGGGATGTAGTGAGATTAATTAAGTGGTCCAAACTTGACAAGTATGAGGGCATGTTAAAGGATAGCTTACTGCTTCACCCGTCCCTGATTTCTGCTAGGAAGCGTTTACAAAACATCTTCACTAAGATCAAGCGTCTGCTCATTGATAGTGGAGATGTTATAGAACTGGGAATAACTTGGGAGGAGGCACATGAACTGCTGCGAACGTCTCAAACCGCCTAAAACCGAGCACTTGTACAGTGGAAGATTACGATTTTGAAGTATATGATGTGAGTTGATGTTTACCTGATTTTTTTTTTTGAAAAGCAGCTAAACCTTTGCATTGTTTCTTATGAAATCATGTACTTGATTTTACGCAGGAACCAACATTTCGGGAAGAAGACCCTTTTTGCAGGTGAATGTTTTGTTGATAGAATCAAGAACAAACTTTTTAAATGGCGCATCTACTCTCAACTTCGTGTCTTCAGTTATCTAACTAAGTAGCGAGAAGTAAACGAGGGTAAATACATCATTAAGAAGTAAATGAGGAATCATAGTGTAGCGAGCCATCCCCGACCGGCCTCCCGGCTCGGGTACACTGCTCCACCAGGTCTGCAGCCCAATCAACCCCAACCCATCACTGTCACCTCCTCGGGTGAGATCCCTCACCGGGTTCGGCCTTGGGCCTTTGCCGACAGTAGGTTGATTGGGTTGATTGGGCTGCCAGACCTGGTTGATTGGGCTGGTGTGGGTTGATTGGGCTGGCAGACCTGGTTGATTGGGCTGGTGGAGCAGCCCAATCAACCAGGTCTGCAGACCTGGTGGAGCAGTGTACCCGAGCCGGGAGGCTGGTCGGGGATGGCTCGCTATACATAGGTTCTTTTACCACTTTGTAGTTCTCTGTCATTTATCTTATGCCAGGAGAAAGTCAAAGAACTAGACATTTTTTTATTTGGTCTTTTGTGGATGATATAAAATAAGAATTTTAATAATATTTTTAATTATAAACTCTCCACGATATTTTGTTGATTATGTCTTAAAATAAATTTTGGTTTATAAGAAAAAGTTTTAATATTTACAACTGTGAGTTAATAAGATACAACGGCAACTGCAAGATGCATATATTACTTTTCTGAAATTAACATTTGTTTTTCTAACCATAATTTGTTTTGTTAAAGATCTTAAATAATTTTAAAGAAGAATACCATAAGATAAATTTAAATATTTTTTTGTCACAAAAATAGTTTTCAAAGAGAAAAATGACCAAAATAAAATTTATTAAAGGGTGTAAATATATATTTATACTTTTTGGGTTAACTAATCTAGATTTTGGGTTAACTAATCTAGATTTTGGGTTTAGAGTTATGTGGTAGAATTTTGGAAGTGAAGCTTAAAATTTTAAAAATTAAAAAATATTTAAATTTTCAAAATAAAAAGATCTATTCTGTTCATTTTTTTCCTTGAGGTCTATTTGTGATAAAAACTTACAAAAATGTCTATTTGAGAGATTTACCCTAATTTAAACTGGTATTAAATTTATTTATATTTATATGATGATAAAAATTGTTAGAAACAAAACCACGATAGAGAAAATTGTGTTTGTGATGAAACTAGAATTGTAGTGTAGGTTAAACGATGACTGTCGTAATCCTTGCATCAAGAATCTAATAAACTATTTTCTATGTAAAACAGAAATATATGTTGCAAAATAAGTGTTTATTTATTATAAAATTAGCATTTATCATTACTTAAAACATAAAAAAACAAGTTGAGATATTAAGAGAAGACTGTTTGTGTAAATATATATTTAAACTATTTGGGTTAACTAATCTAGATTTTGGGTTTAGAGTTATGGGATAGAATTTTGGAAGTGAAGCTTAAAATTTAAAATTAAAAAATATTAAAATTTTAAAATAAAAAGATCTATTTTGTTCATTTTTTTTCTTAAGGTCTATTTGTGATAAAAACTCAAAAATATCTATTTGAGAGATTTACCTTAATTTAAAACTGGTATTAATTTATTTATATTTATATGATGATAAGAATTGTTAGAAACAAAACAACGATAGAGAAAATTTTGTTTGTGATGAAATTAGAATTGTAGTGTAGGTTAAACGATGACTGTCGTAATCCTTGCATCAAGAATCTAATAATCTATTTTCTATGTAAAACAGAAATATATGTTGCAAAATAAGTGTTATTTATTATAAAATTAGCATTTATCATTACTTAAAACATAAAAATAAGTTGAGATATTAAGAAGAAGACTGTTTGTGTTATATGATAGTGTCAACATAAATTAGAAAGTGGTTCGGAGTAATGTAATTATTACTGGCAAAGAAAATTAAAATTTGACATATAATTCTTGAAACAAACATGAGTTTTGATGAGAATTGCATTTTCAGTGGTTTCTTAGGGTAAACACATCATTAAGAAGTATATGAGGACTTTGAGGTTTTTTAAACCTATTTTGTAGTGGTACATTTATTTTTTCTTATTTGTTTATGTGATGTTTAACCAGCTAAATTTGTATAAGATCAACTTTAAGATATTGCATCCTTGA
>CAJHQP010003616.1:0-65002 GCA_905132765.1 Moricandia arvensis
AAAAATAATTAAATTTGTAATTAAATTGAGTCATGTAAGATTTTAAATGTATATATATTTGCTTGATTAAAGTAAATAATAAAAAATATCATAATAACAAATTATTGAAATGGTCTTACAATTACTTTTGTCTAGTAGATTTTTTTTGTACTTCTCTTTTAATAGAGAAGATTAGATTTTGATCCGCGTTTTTAAAGCGCGGATTTATTTTTAGATAAAAATATTAGTTGATACTTTTTTAATTTTGATATACATATCTATGTTAAAAATATATATTCAGTGTTTTTCATATCATATTCGGATCTGCGGCTGAACTGTAAATCATGTGATCCGTATATATCCATTTCACATTTAATGAAAATTTTGTTAATTAAAATTCTCATAAAATCCGATAAATATCTAAACAATTATCATTAACATGTGAACTAATCATGGTTGACCCATTAGAACTCCAAAGAAAACTGATAATATTTCTAAAATTTAATTTTTATGTACTTTTAAATTGTACATAAAATTGAAAAAACTATTAAATTTTTGTTCTTTGATGACTTTTTATTCGTAAAATGAAAACTAATATTTGAGAAGAGAAAATTTTATTTATATGACAGTATTAGTTTATTTTTGTTATGTATATTGTTAGAGAATAAATTTAAAGATGTCGGATCGTATAAGAAATATTTCAACATATTATTTGTTATTATGGTGAATATATAAATTAAATCATTACAGAAAATTAAGATATGTTAACAACATATTTAAAAAAAATTGTTTGGTTAAATAAGTTAAGATCTGAAAACATTAATGATTGTTCTTCTAAAATAATATCAACTAGCCTTTGACCCGCGCGCGCCGCTCGAGTGTTATTTTTGTGAATGTCTAATATTTTAAGTAATTTATTTGATATAATTGTATATATAACTTGAACTTAATATTCAATATCCGTTACCCGATTCGGGATCTTATCCTCTTCGAAAAATGATATTCATGGATCATGATAATAATTTTACGGATTCTATTGATCTAATTATAATTTCGGATAGCAAAATTTTAAGTCTGGATATTCATATCCAGATAGTAAATATTTAAAATTTAATTATAGTTATCTATGTATATTATATATTTTTTATATAAAATAACTAAAATTTTAATTTTATTAAATTTTAATGATTCTTAAGCTTTTTAAATAATAATTTTAAATAGACTAAATAGATTGTTAATAGTTAGTTTTTAATTTATTTTAAATTAAAAAAATAGGTTCGAATGTCTGCGTGCATTTGGATTTTAGTATGAATATTCTAACCCCAGAGATCCAAATCCGGATAACAATTTTACGAATTCGACAAATGCATATCCGAATCCGTATATCCTAGAATACCCTAGATATTTGATCCGTCCTAGACCTAATTGTATATATGTATTATATGGTGATTATTTTATTTTTAATTTATAAATTACATTGGTTATTCTTATTAGATATATATCTTACAAATGATAATACATTGTATTTGTTTGTATATATAACCATTTATTATAAATATTAGTATGTATTTTAGTCATTAAATTTTTATGGAAAATTACATAATTTTGTTATTGTAAATGAATAAGTTCAGATTATAATAAAAAATTATTAACATTATTTTTTTATAGTTCAAATATAGTTGGTAGCTTATATGAATATGAATAAAAATAAAACTAATTTAATGCTATATATATGTATAATTTTGTTTTTATTATAAATTTTTGAATAATACATATTCACTTTTTTAAGAAGTATTCAATTTTAATGACAATGATTGTTAATGAGCTTAGCCCATATTTATTTTTTCTTATTAAGAATTAGTGTTTGGATGCAGAGATAATATCAGTGGCATTCAATGGTAATTATTTAGGAAATGTTAGGGTTAAGTACTAAATGTACTTCAGTTTTAATAGTTTAGATTTATTAAAAGAAATCATTAATAATCGCCCCCATTTAAATTCCTACCATAAATAAGTAGAAAATTTAGGTAGTTTTGTTATAGATATAAACGCATTATGCTTAAATATAATGTTGTAAAGGACATTAATTATATTATATAATAATTTTAAATTTTTTACCTATAAACAAATTGGGTCCATATTTGTGATTCTATTTTAATAGTATTGATTCTCATCTTGTGAATTGTGTTTATAGAGAAAACAAGCTAAAACTGTTTAGATTAATTTGGAGATAATCACAAATAGTTGTTGTCATAAATATTAGATTGGCAACAAACACATTTTAACAAACAAATATGGATATGAATATGATACTCATTTCTTTTTATCGCTTATATATCATCTCAAAGGGTATCTATATCAACTTCCATCACATCACCATACGAAATCGTTGGAGCTCATGTGATCAGCAGGTGGAGACGAGGAGGTGGCTTGCTGAGGCTGATCAAGATCGATAGTGAGGTCCATAAGATCATTTGGGTTGGGATAGTGCTCGTTTAGATTTCCGAGGAGCATTGCAATGGAATCTTCTTCATCATTTGGTATGTAATCAAACATTATATCTTCATAGAAGTTTATGTCGTTGACTTCCATGGCGCCATCCTCTCTTTCATCATTTTGTTTGTGTGGGTGCTTTCTGATGGAGAAGTACTGTAATAAAACCAAACAAATATACACATATATGATGTTTTAGCAGTTGATCTTTTTGGTTAATTTGAAGAAATAAATGTTACAAAATTATTTAATAACCAAACCAAATATAAGCTATGAAAAACTATAATAAGTCCATAGCTAAATATTTTAGATAATAAATTTTCAATATGTAAAAAAAATTTAGCATTAATATAAAAATAATTCTGATAAAAATAATTTTGTGAAGATAAATAGAATATTAAAACTACTACGTTTTTAATTCCAACTTGGTCAACAAACCATACTAATCAAAATTTAACTTCAAAATCAACAAATATATATATATATATATTAAATAATAACTCAAATAGAAAACCAATCCTAAAAACTGTTCCTTTGTACAACTTATGTAGTCAAACCAAATAAATTAGCTGCTCAAAAACAACAGTTTTTTTTTTGGAAATTTGAAAACATCACTAAATGCTTGACTGTCAAAGATGTAACAAGATAGTAAAATTATTATAAGGTAAAATAGCAGAAACATTAATTAAAAACTTCATATAAAAATCATAAAATGCAATTAATTTTTTTTTGTCTGGATGCTTAACAAACTAAATTCAATGTCACACTTCAAATATCCAATTTTGGACTACTAATCAATCATTATTTAACATTTTGTCTATTCGAAAATAGATTAAGAAAGAGATTTAATAAGAGAGCTCACGAGATTCTTGCTTTCGTCCTCGTAGATTGTTAGATAATCTCCCATCAATACTCCATTTTTCTTCACAAATTCTCCTTTATTTTCAACGAAAAGAAAAAAGTTTATACTAAGATTTCAAAAAATAAAATACTATACTTTTTGAAAGAATAATGTCGTTCCTTAATTACCTGTGTTTTCGAGGACATACATTCTGCTCTTGTTATTGGACCAGTACCTGTGTTTCACATTAATGCGAGCCTTTTAAGTTCTCTCGTTCTAACATATTAAATTGAAACCGATATAACAAATTCCAAACTATAAAACATACCACTAACAAAAAAACAGTAAAGAGTTTAAAAGGTTTGTTAAACTATTGGTAGATTTAAAATGGAACACAAAATGTTTTTTTATCAATATATATAAGAGAAATGAAACGAGACTTAACTTGTATTTGAAAGACCAAGACTGCACAGAGTCAACATATCTCATCTCTAATACCATTCCTTCTTTATCAGATAGCTCCGGAAGATTTCCTTCTGCTTCTCTCTGCGCTCCAAACCCATGGTTCACTTAATTACTTTCTAATCAACTAATTATTTTCTTTTTAAGATAGATAAAATGGGCGTATAGTAAAATTTCCTATAATAAAACTACCAAGTAAAGTAATCCATAATGCTTTAATGTTTCTTTTCTACTTTCCTATAATGATTTCGAGGAATGCCATTTAAAAGGCAATTAAGAGCATCTCCATCCCTACCCCATAATTTACTCTATTTTTGAGTAAAATGGAGTAGGAAATGGAGTAATGAGTAAAAAATAAAAGCATTACTTCATTTATAGAGTAATATTTTATTTTTTGTTCATCACTTCATTTCCCACTCCATTTTGGAGTAAATTATGGAGTGGGGATGGAGATGCCCTAATTAGGAAAGGAATTTAGACGACTTTCTTTTTTCTTCAGCCCCATTTCAAAATAAAGTCATTTTAACCACTTTATTTTGGTATGACATTTTAAACCATTTTAGCTAACTACAACTAGAAAACCTTTATTTCTGATGTTTTTCATTTATTTATCACTAAGTTCTTACACGGAATATTAGATTTAAGGTACTATAATCAATCTATTTTGATTTTTTCTTTCATAGTTAATTTTTGGTGCTCATTCCAAAATTTATAATCTTTCAAATTTAATTTATAGATAAACCAAGATTTAAACTAGATTTTCAATCACCATAATCTTGCTAAACTAAAAATAAAATACTAATATAAAAGCTCATACCGGAAGAAAAAAATAGTCCGTATTGATTAAACAACTAATATTCCACATTTTTGTTTTCATGTTATTTTCCTCTTGTTTCCGTGTGGTTTAGAGACTAAAGTTCTCATTGGTTAAACAAAGAAAAAAGAATATGTTTTGAATGGGGGGTGGGAAATGTGTGAAATTGCATAATCAGAGAATATGTGGTCGCTGTGATGATATCTTATTTAAAATGGTAATAGCCAAATCCTGAAATTTTATTACTTTTAAATCCTTTTCATGAAATATATACTATTAAAATAGAAATCATGACTTATTTTATGTGTTATTTTTTGTAGTTGAGCTTTCTTTTAGAAATTTATAAATGTATTCCTTAAAAAATAATATTAAATATGTATAAATAATTTAATCATAATATTTTTGATATTTTTTAATTAAAATTAATATATATATATATATATATATATATACATATTCTTTAAATATAGCAACTTGCTGAATTTTTTTTTAACAAAATCTCAATTTTTAATATAGTCTATAATAAAAACGATAAATACATGTAAGCGTCTAAAATAAATGATTAACTACTAACAAATAATCTATAAAATTATTGTTTTGAAATATTTATATAAAATTTAAATATATGATTAAGTTAAAAATCTATGCGACTAATAACATAAAATAAATATCTATAAATATATAAATAAAGTCAAACATCAAATTTAGTTGAGGTTTAAATTCGTAGTTGCGTAATTGATAATCTTTAAAAAATTGTTTTAACATTACACCATAAAGAACACGGGAATTGTAAGAATTTACACACCTTTGGTAGAACGATCCTCCCAAGTGACCCAACATCACTGTTCTTCAAGTGCTTCACCAACAAAACCCTAAGTTTCTACGTACAACCAACAACAAATTTAAAAAAAAAAAGACTATTATCATGTAAGTCGCATATAATCCATCATTCTGGACCAAAGAAATACAAACCTTGTTATCGAATGAAGAGAATCGATAGAGATCTTTTCTAGCGGCAATCTCGGCATTGTTTTTCATGGTAAGAGCCACTTGTCTCCTTGAATCAACCAACTCATTTGAACTAGAGTTAGGGCTAGAGTTGTTTCTTGATCTTATCATCGCCTTCTTCCTGTTGATCCTAGCCATCTTAGTCGAGTGTGGATCAATAAATCCACTTCCGGTTTGAACAGCAGGAATCTGAGGCTGATGATTCATGGCCCCCGCCGTGTGATCAAGTACCGGACATGCAACGTACGAGTAAGGCGGCAACAAGTGGTGAGGCTGCGCCATTGTTGAGAAGTGCGAGCGATTGTTGTTAAGATCCATGGAGAGTTCTTGGACAGAGTTTGCGTTAGAAGAGGAAAAGGGCAAGAAGTTATCCATATTTCCCGGAGAGAGAGAGAGAGAGAGAGAGAGAGAGAGAGAGAGAGAGAGAGTTATGAAGGGAGGGTCGTTGGGGAGATTGAAAAAGAAAGGAGAGGGAGATCGAGTGAAGAAGAGACAGATGTTGGAAAAACACTAAAGAAAACGAGTCAAAATGTTGCAGATGGTTCGATGCTGCACCTTATAGGGATACTCATCTCACCACTCACACAAGGAGAGAGAGGTGTGCATATATGAATGCTAATAGATACATATATATATATATTGGTGTTTGAATGTATATGAATGATTTTTATGGCACAGAAGACCACGAGAAGGTCATTGGCTGTATTTTTTACGAGAGAGAGTGAATTAAGGCTATTTATTTACTCTTTTGGACTTTTCTTATACTATTAAGATTATAGTGACTATAATCCAAATTATACCATAAGAATTCAAAAAACTGAAAAGAAAACTGAATTCTGTTAGATTTACAACTGGTAAAATAATGAGCATATTAATTTTGGGGAAACTCAATTAGTTGGCATTCATATTTTCATTTGTAAATACTCAATTAAGAGCTAGTCATTAATATTTTTATTTAACATTGTTTAAAATGCGTACTTACAAAATATTCTTTGAAATAAAAATATTTGAATTCAAACATTAAAATATGAATCAATTTAGTTTTAAAAACTATATGATATCAACATATTAACCTTGTGAAAACTTAATTAATCAGCAATTATATTTTGTAGAAATCAAATAATGACCATTACTAATTGAACTTATTTTAATTGATTTTCACATATCTTTGAAAGAGATTAATTAAAATAAAAAATAATTTAATACAGTAGTTTAAAAATTATTTGACTTCCAACACTGAAAATGGCAGATATTAGAAACAAATGATATCTATTATAATAAATTTTTCAAAAAACAAAATCACATTTGTCGTTACTTATATTTTGTAGAAACTAAGTATTAATATTTGTATTTTTTTCACATATGTCTGGAAAGAGGTTAATTAAAATAAGAACTGAAAATTATATATTTTAAAATTATTTGGAGTCAAACATTGAAAACTAATTAACAAAAGATTGACTACCAAGCATCTCTCTAGATAAAACCTCTATGGTCTTACCGGTAAAAAAAATTGTAGTAAAACCGTGGGAAGAAAAGTAAAGGAAAATTTAGATGGGCCCACCACATCCAGCGTTAATGTTTCCACCTCCTTTACCTAGAGTAAGCTTTCCAGCTGGTAAAAAACACAATTTACGTGATAACAAAATATTATTTACTCTAACTACTGTGAACCTAACCTCGCATAATCCTTCCTACCGGATAACAAAAAGATTATTTACAGAGCGACACAAGTCGAATTGCTTCAAATATTTTCATCGGCTATTTCTTATCAATTATTCCACTTACTTCTTGTATATGGTGACTCGTAGATCTAAGTTACACACATTCTTAACATGATTCATGAATCGCTATTGTTTTGCATGATTTGATAAAGTTGTAACCAGAGTTTGTTTTTGAGAACGCCAAAAGATCGCGGTTCCATCAATTATAAGAACATTGCCAATTTTCGATCGAACCTTATGAGGATCTGATAAGTATCTTGCATATTCAAAGCCAACCATACAAACTCGGGTTTTATAAAATAAATAAACCCTAGGTCAACTGTACCTTGGAGGTAACAAAATATATGTTTTATTCCATTCCAATGCCTGCGAGTAGGGGCATAACTATATCTTCCAAGTAGGTTAGTAGCAAAAGCAATATCACGTCTCATACAATTTACAAGATATAGAAGCTCACCGATATCACTCATATAAGGTGTTTCAGGACCTAGCATTTCCTCGCTATCTTCACAGAGTCTAAAAGGCTCTCTCTCAACATCGAGAGATTTATTTACCGTTGGAGTACTCAAAGGAGTCGCTTTGTCCATATAAAGCGTTTCAATAATGTTTTCGTAAAATTTGATTGATGCACAAATATTCTTTCTCGGAAACGCTCTATCTGGAGCCTAAGACAAAACTTTGTCTTTCCGAGATCTTCATTTAAAACTCTTCTTTCATATGAGTTTGAGCATCATCAACTTCCTTTTGAGTTCCAATTATGTTCAAGTCATCTACATATACAACAATGATCACAAAGCTAGATGGCGATTTCTTTATAAAAATGCATAGACATATCGCATTTATTCACATATCCTTTTTCAGTAGATATTCACTTAAGCGATTGTACCACATGCGTCCAGATTGCCTCAATCCGTATAGTGATTGTTGTAACTTGACCGAACAAATCTCCCTAGATTTTGCTTTCAATGCTTTTGGTATCTCCAATCCTTCAGGAAGTTTCATGTATATATCATTATCCAATGATCCATACAAATATGTAGTCACAACATCCATAAGATGCATTTCAAGATTTTTTTGATGCCGCTAGGCTCATCAAAAATCTAAACGTAATTTCACCCATTACGAGGGAATATGTTTCCTTAAAATCAATTCCCGGTCTCTGAGAAAAACTTTGGGCAACTAATCAGGCTTTATATAGTGTTACTTCATTCTTTTCATTTACTTTTCTCACGAATACCCACTTATACCCAACAAAATTTATATTCTTAGGTGTTATGACTATTGGTCCAAAGACATTCCTTTTATTCAAGGAAAGTAACTTGGTTTGTATTTCTTTCTTCCACTCCTCCCAATCATATCTTTTCATACATTCCAATATGGACTTTGGATCCGGATCATCACTTTCGTGATCTATTTCTTTGGACACAAAAAATGAGAACATTCAATCAACATCTTTTATCTTATCTCTTATCCATAATATTTTTATCACGGGCATAGTTAATAGAAATCTCATACTTTTATGTTCGCTTTTCGTCATCTAGATCCTTATCTTTATTTGGTTCTTCTTGAACCTTTTCATTTATGCCTTCTTTCAGACATTTTTCAATATTAGGTTCTTCTGTAACCTTTTAATTTTGATCAACCAATTTCTTTTTCTTTCGGGGATTTTATCTTTAGAACCCGTTGGTCTCTCCCTCTAAACTAAACCCTAGGTTCATTCATTGTGTTTCCATCAGTTTTTCCTTCAGGAACAACAACTCTTGATGGAACATTTTTAATGGGTATATATGATTTCACCACCCTTCTCGTATCTGTGAACGCATTTGGTAACTGGTTTGCCAAATTATGCAAGTGCACAATTTTCTGAACTTCCAACTCTCTTTGATTTTTAGGGGGATCAAGGTGTAACAACGACGGTTTACACCATATAATCTCTTTAGAAATTTCTCTAATTCCTTCCCTTAACGCTGGAAATTCTTCCTCATTGAAGTAATAATCGAAAAACCGTGTCGTAAACATATCATCAGTTACCGGTTCAAGATTCCTTATTATACTTGGTGATGTACAACCCACATATATTCTCAATCTCCTTAGTGGGCCCATTTTTGTTCTTTGTGGCAGAGCTATCGGAACATAGACTGCACACCCAAAGACACGAAGATGGGATACATCTAGCTCATGCCCAGATGAAAATTGTCATGGGGAGTACTTATGATCTGCACTCGGTCTAAGCTGAATCAGTGCAGTCGCATGCAAAATAGCATGACCTCATACTGAAATTGGGAGCTTTGTTCTCAATATCAATGATCTTACAATCAACTGAAACCGCTTAATTAATGACTCATCCATACCATTTTGTGTATGAACATGGGGAACTGGATGCTCTACATCAATCCCCACTAAAATACAATAATCATTAAAGGCTTGTGATGTAAACTTACCAACATTATCAAGCATTACTTTCTTTATGGCATACTCAAAGAACTGCGTTCTCAGCTTTATGATTTGGGAAATGAAATTTGTGAAAGCCGTATTTCTTGTCGTCAAAAGACAAACATTTGACCATCTACTAGATGCGTCAATCAATACCATGAAATACTTCAATGGCCCGCACGGTGGGTGGATCGGCCCACATATATCACTGTGAATTCTTTCCAAAAATAATGGTGATTCATTGCCAACTTTTTATGGTGATGACCGAGTTATAAGTTTTCCTTGAGAACATGCATTGCATGTAAACTTTCCCGTTTGCAAAATTCTCTCATTTTTAACGAATGGCCATTTGAATTTTGCACTATCTTTCTCATCATGACTGAACGAAGATGTCCTAGACTCTCATGCCAGAATTTAAAAGCATTAGTAAACTTCATGTTTACTGTGACATAAGACTCAATCATGTTTATTTTTGTACAATATAATCCAGAGGATAACATTCTTAACTCTTCCAATATATGTTTCCTCTCAGACTTAATGTAAAGATATTCAATGCCATCTTTTCCTATGGTCTCAACATGATATCAATTTCTTCGGATATCCTTAAAAATTAGCAAGTTTCTATGAGACTCGGGGACTACAATGCATTACTTATTTCAAATATCGTTCCTCTGGCATTGAAACTTTCACTCTTCCAGAGCCCTCCACAACTAGATATTGTACTTACGCTTTCAGCGTAATCTTTTATTTTGAGATTGGAGAAATATTTCTTATCTTTAATTATCGTGTGCGTTGACGCACTATCTGCCAAACACATATCTCCATTCATAGTTTCAAAGTCTGACATTTTCTTAATTTAAAATATTTATAAAACATGTATTATTAAACATGAAACATTACATATATCTTACAACAAAATATATATATTGTAATACAATAAACTTAAATCACATTGTTCTTATATCACACATCGATTCTTCTGTATCAAATAGAAAGTCTGATACGTCGAGATGAGTATCATCATTTAAACCATGAAAGCATGGCCCAGATTCATCAGAGATGAAGTTTGTTTCACTTCCTTTCTCTTTCACTTTTTAGGATTTTCTATACAGATCGGCTAAGTGTTTTGGCGTACGACAACCACGTACCTAATGACTTTTCATTCCGTATCTGTAGCAAACCTTTTCTGTTTGTCTTTTACCATCCCGACCTTTTCATTTCCGTGGAAGTCCTTATTATTCTTTCATCATATGGACAAAATCTTCTTCCTCGTTCTCTTCCACAACAATAATAACGGTTTTCACCACGTCCACGCCCTCTCTAATTATCAGAACTGGATGATGACATCGCTTGGAAATATGGAGCAGATCCAGTGAGCCAGCCATGATGGTTTAAGTCACGAGTTGATATATTCTGCTCCGCTACAAGGAGACCTTACATCAACTCCAAGTAACGGGTATACCACATTCGCCCGTACTGATGCGGCCAGGACTCATCATTTCCAGGATCGAACATGGACGAGAGTCTTCTCATCATATCATATAACTTATTCTCTCTCCACATTAAATCCCCTAGATGTAATTCTGCAACATCGCAGAATTATATTCACTTATACTTTTTAGTCTTGACCGGAGATGGATCCACTTGTGTTTAGCTTCGTAAGATCACATATTTCTGGTGATCAAACCTCTCTTTTAATGATTTCTAGAGGTCCCCATGATCCTCTTTCGTAATATATATTCATCTCTTAAACCATTATGTATATGGTGTCGTAAAAATATCATGGCTTCGCATTTTTCTCATCTGACACCGTTTTCAACACTATCGATGGTTTCCAAAAGTCTGTTTCCTCTCGAGTGCATCTTTGTACCACTAACAAAGCTCATATAATATTTCCCGTAATATCAAGGCATTTATTTCGAGTTTGTCAAATTTGACATGATAACTATATTCATAGAATAACATATTTAAAATATAATAAAGCCAAAAATTTAAATGCATAGTTTAAAGGTAAAAATTAAAAGCATAAAATTAAATTGCACAAATTTAAAGAGCATACATAAAATCGAAGCTTAGTCTTTCATATGATTCGAGGAGACATAGTCTTCCATCTGATCACTTTTTTCAAGGTCTAAGGAGACAAAGTCTAACTATTTAAACTTTTTTATTCACGGAGGCAAAACCTACCAAGTGTTTCTCTGATCATGAAGGCATAGCCTATCTTAACTATCAGTCAGGGAATGCAACACCTATCATCCCGAAAAATAAAACAGAGAAGCGCTAGCACCATCACTCCAGAACATATAATAAAATCAAAATAATCTATAATAATTGAAAAACATAAATTAAACCTTACCCCACTAGTATAACTACTTTGGTATAAGAGTTATGTGTTGATAACGTTCATGTATTTATTGTTATATTAGCAAGGTTATATATATTATTTGTGTGTGTGTTCTTGTGGTTCTAACCAGAGAGAGACTACAAATATTAAAGAAAATTATGTTGATTTTAGATTATTAATTCTCTTGCTGTTACAGATGACGACTATTTATAAGAGATGATAATTGCTTACTCATCTCTTCCTTAAGCAAGATAATCCATTTCTTATTAATTGAGAACATTGGTGAGACTAACCTTTATTTGTACTTTATTTACATGGATGTCATGCTGACGTGTCAAGCTCACAGAGCTCCTCAGCTCCTCTATTAAATTGTCTCTTATTACTAGACTAATTACAAAATTTGCCATTATTATTCAACCCCACCCATTTTTTATTATGTCTACTAAATACAACAATTTTATAATAGCTAGATCTGATACATCTTTAAAATACTTTTAAATTTTTGGCTATCAAATCTAAAATAAAAAAATCTTACTAACAGTTATATTCACATCTCTTTACGACGAGAAAATTATGCAAGGTCATCTCTTTATATTAACGTTATTTACTATATAATTATAATTGTATTTTTGTATCCTATTTACTAATATATAATATTATTACCGTTAAAAATTCATTCACCCTACGCAAAGCGCATGTCTTATCCTAGTACATGTATTATAGTGACTAATATAAAACATTGGACATGTGTCCTTATGAATAACAATATTTTATAATAGATATCAAAATATCAAATTTTATTAGAACTCTTTATCGTTATCTTATAGTTTATAGAAATTCAATTAATGATCATTAATATTTATATTTTTACAGATATTTAAAAAGGTTTATTAAAAAACATTTCAAAATTTTATGTTAAATATTATTTGAGATACTGGAAAACAGAAACCAATTTAGTTTTCGAAACGATAATATTAAATTTTGCCAAACTCAATTTATCGATATTTATCTTTTGTAGAAATTCAATTAGTGACCATTAATACATATTCTAATAAGGAGGTTTACTAATCAAAACAATGGAAAAAATATTTTTAAAACATATTTGAAGTCAGACATTGAAAAAAAAATCTTCCAAATATATGATATTTAGAATATTAATAAAATTTTATTAGATGAGATAAAATATTAGCATATTAAAATTTATCAAAACTTAAAACTTTACTTATATCTTGTATAAACTCAATTATTTTCTTTTATAAAATTATTATAATCAAAATACTTCAAAACTATAATTTAGAAAATTATTTGAAGTTAAACATTAAAAGACGGATCGACTTTATTTACAAATAATATTATATTTAGCATGTTATTTAAAAAAAATCCAATTCATCATTACTTATATTTTTGAAGAAATTAGTTAGTTATGTTTGTAGTATTTTAGAAGAGGTTTATTGAAACCAAAATAATTCAAAATTATAGTTTACAAAATTTTTAAACTATTTAGCATAATGAACTTTGTGAAATAATCAGAATGCACAAGACTGATGAAAAAATAATCAGAATGCAAAATACAACAAATGAAATAAATATATAACTTTTTGTTAGAGTTTGTGGCTTTGAGTAGATAATCGCCAATCGTTCAAAGTTTAAACAGATATACCAATCTCATGGCTACCTTTTTGATTATGATTGACTTCTTCTCACGTTGTTTTTAAATAAAATAAAATTCTATTTTGTATGTTGATCATAATTTGGTTCACTGAAAAAACTAATTTTAAAAAAATACTGATATTTAGGGGGTGTATTCAATTGGAAGTGTGAGATAATTTAAATTAAAATAAAATAGTTGTTATTAAAATATGAATTTTAAAAATTCTTCTAAATTTTTATATTTTGAAACTCGTTATTTGATAACTATTTTGCAATCCACTGTTATTAATTTTTTCCAGCTATGAATATTATGATTCTTCTAGCTATTTAGAATATTTTGGTGGATCTTAGTTAAAATATCTAAATTTCATAGGTTTATACGAGATTGGGTCGACAAGTTATTTTCACACGAAAACTATTCATATAGTATCAGATCCCACCAAACTATGATCTAATGTCAAATCTCCATAATTTGAAAGTTATAAACTTATTTCTCCACGAATTAACAATTTTGAATGTATTTCTCCCCGAACCGACACTTCGAAACTTAAATACCCATATACCATGGTTTTAACTGGTTTATTATTAACCAAATAGTTTAAACCAGCTAAACCAAACCAAAATTAATTTTAATTTTTTTCTTAAAGAATATTGTTTTTTTCTTCTTGTTAAAATTTCAAAATATAGATTTTTTAACTTCATGTTTTTAACCAAATAGTTTAAACATGAAGTTAAAAAAATCTATATTTTGAAATTTCAACAAGGAGAAAAAACAATATTCTTTAATAAAAAAAATTAAAACTAATTTGTTTTGGTTTAACCGTTTAAACTATTTGGTTAATAATAAACAATTAAAACCATGTTCTACGGGTAATTAGTTTCGAATTATCTGTTCGAAAAAAATACATTCGAAATTGTTAATTCGAAAAGAAATAAGTTTATAACTTTTAAATCATGGAGATTTGACACTAAGCCATAGTTTGATGGAGATCTGATGATATATAATAGTTCTCGTGGGGAAATAGCTCGTCGACCCTATGAGATTATAAAGTAGTTTAACTAAAATTACAGTAAATTCTCATTGCATCCAAACTATCTAAAAACTTACCAGAAATCAGATCACTCCAACTTATGTATTGAATACATCCCCTACACTGAAGATGAATGTCTTTTCTCAAATTGATATATACTTAAGGATTTTAGTTTCATGTCTTTTCCAAAACAATATTAAAATAAGCATTTTTACTCCACCCATCAAAATACAACAAAATTCTATGCCAATACACAGTTAGATCACTCAAACGGTTTGGAATATCTACCTAGAGATTGCTAAGATGCATGGAGGTAACTCGGCAATTAGCAACCGCAACAACAACGGGATTTGCAAGCATATCAATATCAAATCTTATCAGAACTTGACAGTTAATTGTGTTGAAGAAAGTATTACTAGAATGGATATTTTTTTTAAAAAAACATCTTTTTGTATTCCTTTTGATATTTTTTGAAAAACAAAAAATAAAAAATAAAACAATTGTCACTTGTAAAAATTGGGATGAGGACGAAGATGAGAAAATCAAATTTGAAATAATAAATCTCAGGATATGAATCATAAAATTTTATGAAATTAATATATATATATATATATATATATGATAAATTATAATATTAAGTATCTTTTGATACATATTATAGAAATAAAAATAAATAAAAGCTTGTGTGCTTATCAATTTATTTTTCTTCTTAATAGGATATTTTTTCTATAATGTTACTTTGTATATATCTCCTTTTGTCCCGTCATATTGCTTCTATTCTCAAATGGAAAATATAATTTTTCAGTCTAAAAATGTATTCTATATAGAATAGGTTTCTCTATGTTTTATAATAAATCTTGTTTATTTTCTCTCTTGCTCACTCTAAGCTTCATATGTCAAGATTTGTTTATTCGGCCTACGAAGGTGGGCTTCCATAACCACAACGTCGGTCTCGATTCTTCTTCTTTAATTGTTTCTTTCATATGTTTGTAAAGTTTTTTGGATTAAAGTTAGGATTTTCAGTTTCAGATCTTGATTTAGATGGTTAGGTCTAAAGTTTTTTGCTTTGATTAGATGTTGGGGTTTGAATTCGACAATCCCCTTGGTTCATTGTCGTGGCCGGCTTCTAGGTTAGCTTTGGTGTTGGTTTCTTTTTCATTGGTTTGGTGATCTTCTTTGTGTTTCATGCTCGGATCTATTTTCTTTGATCTTGATTTGAATTAATTATTCTGCAATCTGACGGGGAATCTTATGGGTTTGGTTATAGTGCTTATCCTTGATATTGGATGCAACAGTTTGGTTGTGATATTGTATGTGTTATCTATGTCTCCGAGAAGAGATTTCCAGCTCGATCAATGGATTTGGAGCTTCGACTCTTTCTCTTCAATCGTTGGGAGTCGATTGGTTACTATAGTGTGTCTCGCCACATCTTCCATGGTTAGGTCTAAGCGGGTAATGCTCGTGGCTCCTTTGGTGGTTTGGAGCAATGTAATGAGTTATGCGTTGTTCATCCTCAATAAAGTTCGAATGATTATCCTCAGTCAAATCCATCATTTCTCAGTCTTCATCTTGTTATTATGGTGTTGTCTTGTATTTTCATATTTGTTTTATGTTTAATCTTAGCTTTTGTTTCATATTTTATTTGGCGTTATTTGTGTTCTCTCTCTTTTTTTAGGGTTTGGTCTCCAGAAGAACTTGTTCTTGTTGGTTCAGTTTCAGATCTTGATTTAGATGGTTCGATCTAAGTTAAGAAAAAAATAAAATTTCATAGTTTATATGAGATTCTAAAGTGGTCTAACTAAAATCATAGTAAATTCTCATTTTATCCAAAACTATCTAAAAACTTACCAAAAATTCTTGTTATTATGGTGTTGTCTTGTATTTTCAAATTTGTTTTATGTTTAGTCTTAGCTTTTGTTTCATATTTCAGTTGGTGTTGTTTGTATTCTCTTTTTTTTTAAAGGTTTGGTCTCCAGAAAAACTTAGTTCTTGTTGGTTCAGTTTTCAGATCTTGATTTAGATGGTTAGATCTAAGTTAAAATAATTTAAATATCATAGTTTTATATGAGATTATAAAGTGGTTTAACTAAAATCATTGTAGATTCTCATTTCATCCAAAAACTATCTAAAAACTTACCAATTTTTTTTTTTAATTTGGTTCAGTTTCATATTAACCGAAACCCCGAACCCGAACCCGAACCGAACCGAAAAAACCCGAACCTGAATCCGAACCGAATTAAAAAAAAATGAACGGTTATAGGATTCAGTGACTTCGGTTACCCGTACCCGATAGGTTATACCCGATAACCGAAATAATACCCGAACCAACCCGAAATTATATATAGCAAGTAACCCTAATACTTACCCCCTTTCCTAAATCTTTAGAGGACTAAGCTAATAGGGATTCGGTTCAGGTAATAACATGTTCTTCTCATCTGTCACATTTTCTTGTTGTGATTTTTTAATCTTCTAACAGCAGATTTTATATCTTTTGGTGTTACAAGATGAGGATGATAAGAAGACATTTTTCAGTTTCTTAATGATCTAAGACTATGTTTTTGTTTTAAGTTTTGGTATGAAATCGTTGTGTTTACTTTGGGATTGTAGCACATGTTGTTTGTTTTAGTTTTGACGATTGTTATTTATGGAAACATATTTAAGTTTGGTTTGAATGTTAGGGAAAAAATTATATGAATATGCATTTCGGTTTGTTTGAGTGTATCCGAAATAAACCGAACCCGAAACAAATATATCCGAACCCGACCCGAAATATAAAAAAACCTGAATGGGTGCTAGACTCATTTAACGAAAAACCCGAATCACCCGACCCGAACCCGAACGGGTATCCGAACGCCCATGCCTAATGACGACTAAAAGCATCTCCAGTAGTGCATCAAAATGAAGGAAAAATCTCTCCAATAGTGCACCAAAATGAAGGAAAACTCTCTCCAGTAGTGCAAGATATGTCTCTCCAATAGTACATTATTTTAAAGGAAAAAATAAAAATGTGAATAGTGTTACATCAAATTTGAGAAAACACTATTCACAAATTCATTTTAATGTTAGACTTTTAATTTACATAATAATCTCCAGATTTTTAACAAAAATTTATTTTATGCATAAACAAAATATTGTACCCAAAATATTACTTTTAGAACTTTTATCTAATATGTATATACTCATTAACTTTTTAAAACATAATTACAAAAAAATAAATAAAATATATAACTAATACAAAATTAAAAAACACATACAAACTTAACACAACATCGAACATGTTTGATTGGTTATTTGTGTGAAAATATAGTAATAGTATTGTTTTAATAAAAAAATTACTATTGTTTTATGTGGTTGTTTACTTCTATTAAATAAATAAATAGTACTAAATAAAAGTTAAGAAAAGGATATATAAGATTTGAGGAAGGGGAGGGGATTAAATGAGTTAAAGTGTTAAACCATTGGAATGAATCACAAACTCATTTTGAGTTTAATTTATTTTTAAGAAGAAAATGATGTAAATCATTGGAGATGGTCTAAGGATAGGTAATTTTGCTGTAACTTTTCCACATTATGTATTACATTTCATAATTAATTATTTAGAAACATTAAATACCATAATCGTTTGCATTTGATTTGTTAAATAAGTTATAATAAATACTAATACATCTGTATTATTAAAACTGAAGTAAACTTAACCTTTGAAATTACACTTTATTTACACCTCAATGCCACTGAAGTAATAACTAAGCCTATATTTTATATAATATATATATATATATATATATATATATATATATTAATTTAATGAAACATTTCTTAAAGCGAATGTACAACAATTTTGTAATAAAACTTAAACTTAAATAATTTATCATAATTCAAAATTTGTAGACTTAGGATCTTCTAAATATTTGTAAGAGAAATCGCCAAAACTAACATTTTCTTAGTACATTTTTTCATTTTTGCCTTAATCACATTTACCTTTGATTTTAAAGAGGTAAATAGAGACTTATAACCCTAGGGTTAACTAATCTAGACTTAGTGTTTAGATTTGAGGGGTAGGATTTTGGAAGGCAAGGTTTAAAATTTTAATAAATATATAATAAATACTTCAAATTAAAAAAAAAGTTTCAAAAATCATTTTTGAATTTTAAAAATAAAATGTGAAAAAATAAAAAAAAATCAAAAAAAAATTGACAAAAAAATTCAAAAAAAAATTTATACAAATTTTCGAATTTGGAAAAGATAGAATTTGAAAACTTAAAAAAGTATTTTAAATTTTACTTAAATAATTATTTATATTCATAAATAAATGATATAAATGTCTTTTGCATCTTTAGTGAAATCTCATACATAGGTATTTTTGAAAATATTCATTTAGAGAATGTAAACATGAATAATGATAACAAATGGAAGGTAAATGTGAAATTTCTCTTATGTGCAGTTGGTAAATCTCAAATTATTAAAAGATCTTACCTAATAAATTTCAATAGATGGAATTATAATATGCACTAACTTATTTATTTATTATTGTTTAAATTAAAGATTAAATCCTATTAAAGAATAAAAGTAATGTATGATTATTAAAGAACAATTTTTTTTAAAAAAAAATCATGACTTTTACATTTTGCTATTTGTCTAAGTTTACAATATACTTAACTAAAAAATTGCTAAGAATACCGCAAGTTAAGTACGAGCTTTCAAAAATATATTAACATTTGAGTTTAAAACTTTAGCGATTATTGTTTAGGGTTTAGTGTTAAAGGGGTGGGTTAAGTTTATAAATATTTTATAAATATTTAGAAAAATTAGTTTAGTCTATTTTCACCATAAATTTAGGATATTTTTGAAATAGTCACGTATTAATGGTAAATTTGAAAAGTGGTATCAAAACTTGTGGTAGAATTGAAAATTTTCTCACTAAAAATTATAAAAAAAAAAATTCTTTATAATGTGGATTAAAACTTAAAATAATTATAAATAGATTTTTATTGTATTGAAAAAATGATGTAAAATAAATAGATTTCTATTTTATTAATTTAATTGTAAATAGATTTTTATAATAATATCTGACATTCCAAAATAAATTTCAAATTTTTGGAACATATTAAAGTGTAAATGATACTTTATATAAATTAATTCTCATATGTTTCAAAATTATTTGAATTAATTTTTTTTGCATAATACGGTCACATTAGAAACAAAATTTAAAACAAACCATGGATAAAAATCTAAGCATAACTCATAACAGCAATTTGTATAATTTGTAAATTATGTACAAAAATAATGTTTTCATTATTTATTAGTATTAACTAAGAGTTAAAAGTCATATAAAAGTCTATTCATATAATATATAAATCAATTATATATTATTACGTAAATATATTATTTTGCCCTTTTCTTATAAATAATAGTCCAATAAAAATCCAATACGATAATCTAATCTATTAATTTAGATTTTTATTTGAAATTTACCTTGCCATGTTTTACTTAATTATGTGGTAAAATGTAGATGATACAGATGACAATTAAAAATAGCCAATATAACTATAAAGTTAATATGTTTAAATTTTTTATCAAATGATTATTTAATATGATAAATGTTAAAATATGTACTAAATTTATATAATAGTTTTTTTTAAAAAACTGTATATAATAAATATTTATTAAGTAAAAACCAAATATCTGCAAGTAATATTTAATAGTGAAAACGTATGTGCAGATGGCGCGCTGATAATTAGGTCAAGCTCTCGTCTGATGTTCTCCATGAGCTAGGCGGACCAGCGATATAATATTGAGGAGAAAATCATTACGTTACTATGCAATGGTGTGATGACTGAGATTTGATCCATAAACTATCCACACAAAAGTTTTTTTAAAAAGGGGTCTTTGTATCCACATGCTCCGGCCCAAATCTCTAACGAATAAATCTATCTCCAACTCGTGCACGAAAAGAATCATTGCAAAGAAAATGACATGAAGAAGGTGGTAACGAACTCGTGCCCACTTTACAAAGAAACATCACTAAACTCCAAGCCTGGATCAAAACTTGTATTCATATATACATGGAACCATGAGTTGTAGGCTTGAAGCCAAAATGCTAAAGAACAAAATCATAACTATGACTAGTCTTATATACACAAGATGTCTACTGACCATGCTTGTTCGCTTTTGTCGTCTAAGTAAAAGCCCGTCTCAATGTTTTTATAGACCCTAAATTTTGGAAAAAACTTCTAACATCTTAACAAAAATTTGCAAAAAGAATTTGGAACATGTTCAAATGCACTTCCGCGAAGTTTCTTGTATTCATGAATCTCTCATTTGACATTAGCTAAGGAAACTTTCTTTTTGGACGATTAATTCAACTCATCATATGTACCCTTCCATATCTATCGTGATTATTATAGAGATAATATAATATACATAGACATGTATCCAAAGGAACGGCAATAACATAACATAACTCATACATTAATAACCAAAGTTACAACAATACAAAACCACACCTTCCCTCTGTTTGTATACCCAATGAAAGCCACACCAAAGAAGAAATGTGAAACTAAAAAGAAACCAAACGTGAAACTACTGAGTTCTCGGACCCCATGAGAAACCCAATTTAACCCAAATGTACCCTTCTAATTCCAATGAAAAGAAACACCAACCCATGTGGTGGACCTTCGAATTACATAAATGAAAAGATGATAAAAGTCATGACCATATTATGTATATACACATATAATTTACCTTGAGTGAACTTAACAGTCGAACATAGTAAACCTTGAACCAATCTTGAGCCCCTTTTGTTTTTTCTTGAACAACGTGAAGGAAGATGGTGAGATGAAGAGGATCCGAGGGAGTTTATAGTGGCTAACGTCAACATTTCCCTGATTTTATCTCTCTGATCCAAGCTTCTTCTCTCATCTCAAAACACAAAGAAAAAAAAAGTGATGAAGATGAAACCCCAGCTAGTTTAGATCCTTACCAAAAAGTTTTGGTTTATATCAAGGAGGTAAGGGAGGATCCAACGTTATTATTTGTTGGATCAAGCCATGCTCCATTGACAAGACTTGCATTGTTCCATAGGTTGTTGTAGTTTGAAGGATCTAAAGAGGATGGTGACATGAACCCATTGATGTTTCCGGAGATCTGATCAATCTTCCCTTCTTTGTTCACATCTTCATTGTTACCTCCAACATGCAGATCTTGAAGTGACTCTAGGGTTTGGAGATGGGATTGTCCCATCATCTCACCACCATTGTTCATAGGCTTGTGTAGATGCTGGAGAAGACTAGAGGAAGATGAAGACACGGAAGACCCAAATAGCCCCGAGAGAAGAAAGGGTTTGTTTGCTGTAGAGTTGTTGATGAAGCCACCATTAATGGTGTGCTCATGACTCATATGATGTGGAAGCCCTAGACCAAGAGCACTAAGGCCACTAAAACCAGATGAGAGAAACTCACTCTCTAAACTACTTGATGAAGTCTTTGAAGAATCACTGAAACCATAAAACAAGGGATGATGATGATTCATGGAAGAGAAATGGGAGATCTGATGATGAGGGTTGTTAGGGGATGAAGAAATCATCGTGGAGGCAGCGGTTGAGGTTGCGGTTGCGGTTGCTGGCCGCTTCGCACGTTTTGTTCTTCCGGTAGCTACCGCCTACGGGAACGTTACGGAGGGTCCCACCTCGTGTCCAATACCTCTTGCAAGCCTTGCAAAAGTGGCGCGGCTGAGAGAGGCTGTAGTTGTTGTAGTAACAGAACTTTGTGTTAGAGGAATCGCAACGAGGACATTTAAGTTGCGGTTGCGGCTTCTGTTGTTGTTGCAGCTGATGAGATGGAGCTACGATCATGTTCTTGCTCTGCATACTCGCCTGAGAAGAGAAGGAGAAAGAAGAAAATTTTAGACCGTGTGGTTTAACCAAGGGCAAGAGAACAAATGGATATTATTCGGATCCAAAAGCTAGGCAACAAAAGATAAATGACTCATTTATTTGGGGGTATATATATATATATGTAGAGAGAGAGAGAGAGAGAGAGAGAGAGAGAGAGAGAGAGAGAGAGAGAGAGAGAGAGAGAGAGAGAGAGAGACCAGTGGATTGGTATTGGGAGAGCTGATGCTAGGCATCTTCTTCTGCTGGTCACAATTGCCAAACATATCTTTCTTGATTAAGCTCTTTTGATTTTGTTTTCTTTCTTTGTTTCTTCACTTCTTTAAAAGAGAATCCTTATGGAACCAGCAGTGTACAGACAAAGAGCTGTTGGCCACTGAAGCTATTATTACTGTGTTAACTTTCAAAGATTGAAGCACAAAGATTCTTGACAGATGTTTTCTTAAGCTCTTTATTTTATATTATTTGTAATATTGTTATTTGTGCCACTATTCATTAACTTTGATATATGTCACTAGGGTTTTCTATATATAAACTACTAGTATTATTTTGTTAATATTTGGTACAGAGATGTTGAAGATGCCTTTGTACTAAAAATGGTCCTTACACACTTATTTACAAAATATGTCATAAAACAACAATTTGACATCTTTTTTTGGGTAAAGTGTTAAATATTGACATCTTATGTTTGAAGGAAAAGACATCAGTTTTCTTAACCAGAATTTTATCCTCTTAATATTTTACTATATATTATAAAACATTTCAATAACCACCTTTTACATAATATTTTTTGGACAAACTAAGTTTATCTGCATCACATTTATAATGAGAAGGCGTGTCCCTAACATTCGAAACTACGAAAAACGACTTTACTTACACAATTTTACATAATATTTTTATAAGTTTACATAAATTATATTTTGGCGATCAAAATACCATGAGAATAATCTCAAACATTCGTATTCAAAAACGGTGATTAACTCTTTGCCGGACGTTTACACTTATTCTACTTCATAAAATATATGTTTAAATTCAAAAATTAAATACCATCAATTAATTGTCTAGATTCAATGACGACAATAATATTAAAATATTGTTGTAAGATAATTTTAGAATTGATTAGAAAACAATTTTACTTACAACGTGTAAAATATATCAGTCCTTGGAGAAAAAAACTACGTCAATCCAGAAATAGTTTAATCAACTAAAACAATTAAAAAAACTCTTAATCCTTTTTAATGTTGACCCGAGATATTTAGCAGCCCATGACTAAACTGCCTAATTTCCAGAGACTTAACCACCGGTGCCAGCTAGATCTTGTTACTTGCAAGGGGAGTTAGATATCCCTGTAATCTGGCTATACGTTAGGATAATCTGAGAGCAACAGATCCGTACCTACAACTTTAAAGGTCACTGTGGGACGCCTTGTACAACCCCGACCAATTCTTAATCTTTTTGCTAATAGAAATAGTGTACCTGTTTGTTAGCCACCCGTTCTCACGGATGCTCCCGACTCTGGATTGCAAGATCGTCTTTTGATATTCTATGGTCTCCACCGTTGTGTTTCCAATTGTTTGATGGGTTGTACTGCCTTTTTGATTGAGCTCTGAATACTATTTTCTAAATAATATAGTGTTTTTCAAATATATCATGATGTTCCAGTCAGTTAAACAACACGAACTGACATAAATGTCACAGTTTGGAGGATTTTATGCTTGAATGTGCATCTGAACTGATTTTATTAGACTTTGAATCCCAGATCCGACCATGAGAAAATGATAACAGAAAATAAATTGCACACACACACACACAAAAAGAAAGCTTAAACGTTTTTTTTCTTTTTTTAGCTTGAACGTTTTGATGAGTTCAAAATACATTATGAGAGAATCTACTTGGAAAATCTTGAAAGTCCTCTTCTTTTTCCTAATCTGAATTGCAAACCACAAAAAATCATGTTGTTTCCTGAGGGTTCGATGGATGATGAATATTCAGTTTAAACGTAAGTAAACTAAACTTTTAAATACTTACAAGTACTTGAATTTTTGTTTGTTGGCTATTTGTTTTGTCATTTTTTTTCTTCCAACAATATTTATTATGCCTATTAAAATATGTATTTTCTTGACCCAAAAACAGTACGCATGCTTAAAAATGAGTGGCAACTTAACGATAAAATTAATAAATATAATTTGGTTACATGTAATAATTATGAAAACATATGAACTATTAACATTCTTCAGAAGGATGAAACAGGAAAAAATGTTTAATATTTGTACGAATCAGAGCAAACATACAATATTTCAAATTTAGGGAATTGTTGTCTTCTGCCCAGCCCTAAATTTAGCTTAACAAGGCGGGTCAAGTTGGCAAACCAAATCTAGATCCCTAATCGATTAACTTATATTATAGTAAAGTGTATATTTATTGAAAAATGCAAGAAGAAAAAGATAGAGACAATAAAGGAGAATGTAACAGGTGAATCTTTCAGAGGGATCGAGGAACATCACTCATCACGATAAGTGACATTCTTTTGCATATTGTGGAATTGGAGTGAATCCCTAGACCCACATCACCCTATTAATCCCACTTCCAACTCTTTATTTTAATTTATACAAACTCCAACTATCATATTATATACGCATCTATCATACAGATTCACTATAGTTAATACGCGTCGGTTTGAATATTATATCATCACTTCCCCTATAATAGTACTAGTTGCACCTTTTGAGATGGTCGTAATAATTCAAGAGATTGCTTACAATATTTGTAGTAGGCTGGAGAATGTTTAAAGATAATAATACATTCAACAATGACAGCAATACACAATATAATGAGAAGAAAAGAAATATAACTCTCTTAAATTTAAATAACTAATTTCAAAATATAGGAATTTTTTCATATTGATTGACGTAACAAAATCCGGTTTTGGTGACTAGTATATTTTTTTGGAACTGCCACTAATGTCCAAGCATAGTTGAGAGTTGAGACTATATGCATGGTAGATCAAATTAGCATATCATTACTTATGTCATTGATTACGATGAAAAAGGACCTTTAAGAATTAAATACGAAGTGGGGTTGGATTAGAGTCGCAAGGAAGAAACAGAGAAGAGGTTTTTTGAGAAGTGAAAGCTCCAAGAGGAAAGGGACAAAAGAGAGCATAAGTGCATGTGATGTTCCACTCACTCACTGCCAACACCAAATGGGTTCACATTTCCAATCTCCACTTTATTCTCCCTCGTCTCTTTCCTTACATTATCTTTTCTTTTGTTCTGATAAAATAATAGAATTAGATCTTAGGTTTATGTGTCGAAAACCAAATCATATAGATATTACTGCATATTTGCAATTTTTATTGCATTCAAACAGTACTAAAGACTCGTGTTTCAAATGATGTATATTCAGATAACCATGAACAAACCGAATCCGAAACATTCAGTAAATCTCTAGAAACACAAAAATTTTATAAAAATAATTTTCTTTTATTGTTTTAAAAAAAAAATTCTCAAACTAAAACTCTCAATATTTCTCTTAGATCTCTTTTGATCTACTTTCTTAGATCTTTTGATCTACTCTCGTAGATCTTTTGATCTATTCTCTTAAAAAAAAATTTCTTAGATCTTACGTAACACCTTTCCATTAGATTTATATTTATAGTGAAAAACAATTCTCTCTAACATGTGGGAAATGGAAACACAAACATAACCTAAATAGAAAACTTCATTTTCCCTATTCTAAATTTTCTTTGTGTGTTTATCTTAACATATTAAACACTTATTAATATATTAAGTTCTACAAGTTTAGAATTATCTAACAATCACCCCCCCCCCTTTAATTCCAACTTGAATTAGGGAGATCAATTTTTTAAACTCCCAATGAAGTTCATCATTTGCTTGAATTTAATCCTGCTAATGGCTTAGTAAAGATGTCTGCCTTCTGCTAAACATCCGGCACATACTCCACTTCGATTTGCTCATTCTCCACACATTCACAATGAATGATATCTGAAAGTATATGCTTACTTTTTCCATGGAAAACCGAATTCTTTAGTTAGAGTAATGACTAATTTGTTGTTGATCCTTAGCTTGAGCTTCTCGTCTTCTTTACTTAGTATCTCACACAACAATCTTGATCCATATTGCTTGTTTTGTTGCTTCTATTTCTGCCATGAAAAAAAATCTAATATGGAAAACAAGAACCTAATCTAATAGAAAACTTATTTTTTATTCTTTTTGAATTTGAGTGAATCAAAATTGTAAATTCTTCTTAAGTGTTTTCCTTTGTTTTTATGCAAGGAAAAGACAAAAAGAGCTATCTTGTCTAACCTAAACATTCATATTTATGATATCAACTAGTTAGCAAAAAAATCAAACAAATCCCACATTGGAAATTTAGACAATGAATGTTTAATATATAAAGAAAAATTCAACTCTAATTAGTAAGCATTTTGAAAAGAATCTAAAAGTAAATTTATGCGAACTTGCGTCTTAAGCAAAATGAACAATATCGTACTAATCGGACAATAAAAAGTTAGATGTGGGCTCACACAATCACAACATCACCATACAATAGTGTTTATTATAAATTGATGGGAAATATGGAATAGTGATTTAAATTAAAAATTTAAGTAATTATTGGGTACGAATGATACAGAACAACAGTGCAAATAAATGTGTGCGACGGACGAACAGTTAGTTACAAGACGAGAACATAAATTAAATTAGTGACTATACAAATACAGATAAACATAATAACTAATAAAATTTAGGAATACTTTCTAGCACATCCAGTTACCATAACAATTTTATAGATTGTATTGATGGATAAGATGATCATCTTCTTTTTCATCTAAAAATTCTTTTATTCAATATATTTTAACATAAATTTTGATTGGATACATCACATCAAAAAGTCTAAAAAACCAAGCTCTTAAGAAACACATCCAAACTATTATAAGATTTCAAGAGAAATCAATGGTGAACACACTGAATTTAGGATAGATTTTGACAATACATTAATACCGAAATGATCGTGTCATGTGCTTTTTAACAATGAAATTGCAGTCACGTTCATTGCCTACACCATAAAAGTTCTTAGATAAAAATAGATTATTTCTTTGGTTAGATTTGTTCCGAAAGTGCTTTCTTCAAAGAAGTTATCTCTATAGAACCCATCAAACAATATGTGATAACTATGACAATAAAGATTAGAGCAAAACAAGTATATCTTGATTACTAAAACTGGAAGAAAGCTAAAAATACCCTCCAAAACTTTCGATTTGTTTACAAAAATTAAACTATAATACTAGAAAACAAAGAAGAAAAGACTATTAGAAGAAAAATCGCAATGTCGATATTCCAAAAACCACGAGTGCAAGCTGACAAAAAAATCTCTCCCCCCCCCCCCTAAATGACGATCGACTCAGTTTTCATCTCCCTATTCTGTAAATAATGATCGATAAGATGATCTGATATGAGTTTTTCTAATGAATTAAATAATTTTTTTAATTGGTTGCTGCATTTCAACCACAGGGTGTTTGTTTTATAATTGGGAACTATATTTCATCTATGCATCTTTACGGATTATCTTTCATATAGATAAAAATATTAAGTTCTATATTCTAAAAATTTATGAATAAATTTTAAATATTTCAGTGTTAATCTATAACTCTATAATAAATGTTACTTCACGTCATTTAAGTAAAAAAATGTAAAACTTTAAATATTAATATAAATGTGTTTAGATGTGCGAGTGTTATAATATATTCCTCTGTTTCATAAATATGTAGATTTTAGATTTTTTACTCATATTAATAAAACATATGAAATTTGAAATTACTAATGCATATTTGTTTTGTAACTTACTATTTTCCCTAACTTTTAACCAATAAAAACTTTAATAACTTAACAAAAGTTTACAATTTATCATTAACTACTACGTTGAAAATGTAAAAAAATACAACATTTAAAAAAAATATTTTTTATTAGAATATGAATCTTTTGAAAACAGAGGGAGTAGTATTTTGTAGTACTATATAGATAAATCTTAATTTATTAGATTTTATATTATGATTTTTTCTAAAGAATTTTCTAAAAAGCCCACGCATGAAATAAATCATTATAAGCCATTTCTCAAAAAAAAATGAAAATAAATCATGATTTATATTTTAATAAATAAAATATTTTTTATATATTTAATATAAATAAATGTTTTTCTAACAAAATCTATTTAATTCTTTGTAAAATGTATTTTGGAAACTTAATCGACTTAAATTGCTATTATCGTTAAAATATAGTCGAAAATGTTAAGGATTTTTCATTTTCTTTATAAATCAAATATAAATTAATGTTAATCTCTAGTGATATTGTATCGTAATTAGAATTAAAATTAAGTAATTTTCAGAAATAATTTTAAACAGATGTCAAAACAGATTTGGTTAGATTTTTTTTAAATAGTAATTTGTATTTCAAATGAAAATAAAGATATTGGAATATATTGCAATTAAATTCTTTAAAGTTTGATAAAAAATTTAAAAAGTTCAAATGAAAAAATCACACAAAAAATAAGTCATGATTTTTGTTTTAATAGTATAAATTTAAAATCAGATGTTTTCATATGACTGACCATATTACACGGTACACTTAAAAAACATTTTTTTTGTAAATGGTGTTGCATTTAGCCGTGTCATTTACAATAATGTTCTAAAAATCGATAGGCAGTGGCTATGTGTTTTATAGAGTATTATTGTTCATGCGGGCGCTTAGGCCAATTTTTTGAACGTCTAGACTGACTTTTCAAAAATTAGTTTGAAAAAATCGTTTCGCTTATGTCCGATTTATCGACTAGGCAGAGGCATAGGCACCGTACAGACCGATTTTTAAAATACTGTTTACAACCAATTATGGTCATGATGGACCATATAACAACCAAGTATGGCTACGGTAGGCCATATAACAAATAACAATTGTTTATCTTTGTATTGAGAAGATGGGAGCAGCAAGAAACTCAATAATTGTAGTTTTATGTCAATCACAAACGACTTAGTGGGGCTTATTGAATTAAGGATTTGAGAGAATTCAAGATTTGAAAAAATCCAAGGAAATTCGAGATTTGAATAAATCATAAAAGATTTGTTACAAGTTTTATATGTTTTTGAAGATTTTTTTTGGGTTTTGAAAAAAATCTTTCATTTTAAATTTTAAATATTTATTTAAATAATAATTTATTTCTACATTACTAAAATTTGATATTATTATTATTTTCTGAAATATATAAAATATAAAAAAATAAAAATATTTTTCAAATATTTTTATTTTATTTCATTTCAAAAAAAAATATTTTTATTTTAAAAATGTGAAAAAAAAATTTCTATTTAAAAAAAAATTCAAATACAATCTAGAGGTGGTATTTCAATTGGTTAGTTTTTCACTGTAAAATATCATCCAAATTCTACAAAATCCTATTTGATGGATTTTGTTGACAAAATCTATATTTTCCAATAAGTTGGAATTTGAGAGAATTTATACAAATGACTAATCCAATAAGCTTAGATTTCGTATGAAATTTGTAAATGTTAGATACAATAAGAAGGGAATTTATGAAAAAAATGAAATTCTCTCGAATCCTTGATCCAATAAGACTCCACTTACATTATAAATTCTATATATAATTTATTTATTTTGTTTTTAATCTGAGATTTTATGGGTCTAAGCTCCCACAAAGATAGTACTGACGACTAATCAGACCTCCGGTTTTCTAACGAGACCTAAGACATATCCTTATCTTTGTCTAGTCAAACAAATGACAACTAGAATTTGAGCCACACGTCTGTGCGGGTAATTTTTTATTTTTATAACTTTTAAACTTAAAAAATTATATATAATTTTCTGTTACTAAACTAATGTATTATTTTATATAAAAAGCTAGAAATTTTGATGAGATTATTTATAAAATTTTCAACATTAAATTTATAATTATCATTGATTTTTTGTTTCGTAAATGAATTAAAACAATTAAAAATTTTGAATAACATATTTTGTAAATAGCACTTAAAGTAAGTGTTAGCTATATTCTGTTATATTTTGTTTTAATCATTTTTAGATAATATATTATTGTAATTCTAAAATAAATAAATAGATAATATATAGTTGTAGATATAAAATTTTAACATATATTAACAATTTTATTTTTATTTTGTTTATAATAAATATTTATTATAAATTATTTATAATAATATTATAGAATTAGTTACGAATTATTTAATTTATTAATTAAAAATATTTAAAAATGTTAGTAAGATTTTGTTAAATTTTTCTTAATAGATTTGTAATTTAATATCTTTATAGTTCTTAAGATTTATAGATACCTTATATATTCAATAAATTAATGTAAATAATCAAATATATGTAATTATGAAAATGGATCTAATATGACTTTTTTATGGTAGATAAAATTGTACTTCTCTTTTAATAGAGAAGATTGATTTATTTATATCTTTGAAAAAACAAATGGCAATTTAGTTCTTGACAAACCTCAAACTCAAAGTTGATGGACTTATATTTGCCCAAATTCTCCTTTTATTATCAAATTACCTCCAATTGGCTATTTCAATATAATTTCAGTACTTAACTTTTTAGAAAATTACAATTATACCACAAATTTGATATTACTTTATAAATTTACCTTTAATGAATGACAATTTTCAAAAATACATTAATATTTTTGATGAAAATAGACATAATTAATTTTCTAAATACTTATAAAAAATTTAGAAACTCAACATCACCCTTTTAACACTAAACCATAAACAATAATCATTTTTACTAAAATGTAAACCTAAATGTTAATATATTTTTGATATCTGTATTTTTGTAAAATGGTACTTTATTTATGCTATTCTTCGTAATTCTCTTAACTTTTTCGAAAGAGAAGTGCTTACCTAAAATTTTCATATGTTTTATATTTCTTCTTCTAATCGTCCTAGAAATATATTTTTCCTATATTTACCACCGAAATTATATTCTCCAAATAAAAATCTCCATCAGATACGAAACTTCTATCTTTTTCAGATAAGTACTCATTTTCTTAAAAGTCTATGTATACATAAAATATGTTTGTATGTTAAATTGCTAATATAATGTTTACGATAATGCATGTGGGAGGCAGATTGGAAAGAAAAAAAAAAGCAAAAGCATACGGAAACTTTAATGAATTTTGTAGAATTTCAAGGGATTTTCTCTACTCCCGTTAAAGTTCCATTCTCTATTTGAGTTACTGCAAAAATATGTCTTTATTTATTTGTTTTTTTTTGTCAGATGATAAATTTACTTTTTATTCTCTGAACTTCGCTTTATTTTATCGAATTTCAATGTTACATTGTCTTCTCAAGACTACTCTTGTAATATTTGCTTTTGCCACAAGGGATTATTAAATATAAATATTTTCAGTAGTTTATCGTTTTCTTCGACAGTGTTCTCGCAGTTTTGATTGGCAATTGATTTTATGTTCCTTTGCATCAAAATCAATATTAAAGTAAGCTTATTCTGTTATTAAACTAAAAAAAGACAAAGAATGTTTTGTTTTGTTTCTATCCAAGAACTTGTGAATACAAAGACAAAGAAAGGAATGATGCTGTGCATAGTTTTAGACGTTTATAAGATTAAACAAAGATGGACGTTAATATATAAAAAGGGTGGAAACTTTTTATATTTTTCAATCAACCGCAAACAGAAACAAAGAAAAACAAGTAAAGTAACAAAAAGACGTCGGATGGTCAAGAGAACTTCCACACAAAAAAACGAGTTATAAAGAAAAGATAGGATCTAATGACAAAGTATACGTACGCGTAAGTGTTCACCAAACAATCGTTTTAATAATCGTGGCCAGAGCGAATTTAAGTGTTTAAGACATGTGAACCAAACTGTTTAATTTTATAAAGTTCTATCTTTTGATATACATTGATTCGCAACTCAAAACCAATGAATAATAAGTGCATAATCATACCCAATTCATTTTATATTTCTTCGCGAAACATATTCATTTTCAATATCTTAAAGAAATGAAGACCATGGTCTTAACCATCGTTTCAAAAATACTATAATAAAATATACCAATTATAATAAAAAAATCGTTTATGAAGTAAAATTTACTCTTTATATCAATAAAAATGTATGGATTTCTATCCAACGGACCTTCTCCACCATTTGCTACGTTGACAATTGACTTAAATTCTTCATTTAAATTCTTCTCAGGCAAGGTTATATCTGGTTTATAGTGCTTAATTCTCACACATTTTCGTCTATACTCTTTTGCTCGATCACTATAATTTGCTGTAAATTGTTATTGCATAACATCTTTTGCATAAAGCATCTGTTATATTATATACTAGATCTTAATCCGCCTAGCTGTTTATTTCTACTATTTATAAATAAGTATTTATTTTTCATGATTAATAATATATATATATATATATATATATATATATATATATATATATTAACATATATCATATAACTAACTATATATTATTATATTTCCAAAATTGTACAGTGTGAATGTGATAATTTAATTATTATTTCATTGTATGAAATTTTCATTATAATATAATTATTTATTAGTTTTGTGTTGTAGTTTTAAGATTAGATAATATATTAGTAAGATAATACAATATGTATGAAGTAATTTATATATTAATTAATTTAGTATTTACACGTATATTATTTTTTTTACCTGAGCATATACTTACATGTACTTATAAATATGGGTATTTGCATCTCCACCCGACGAAGACCTTAACAATTAGACGGATACCAAAACCTACTATTCTCAAGTTATTCGCTTAAACCGAAGACTGCTACTCTTACCACCATTTTGCATCACCTAATTGATACGCAAATCGTTCATAATTTTGAAAATTATATTTTACGATATTCCTACAATCCTACTATTTTCATGGAAACTTGTCTACTAAATTTAGTCGATAGAAAAAAGATACCTAAAAAGTAGGAGAGATCGAATGAGTAAAGTGAAGAAAAAGAGAAGAAAAAAGCCAGAGTAAACATGTTTGTGTGATTAGAAACCCAAATAGGTTAGAGTTCATATATCTTTTGATAAATTATGATTTCTAGAGATTTTGACCATGATATAAGTCTATTTTACAGTCTTTTACTTATGTATAGAATCTCTATGAGTCATTGCAGGTTCATGTACATTTTAGACAAGTTTGAAGATTATAGAACAGTTGAGGGTATAAGGAGAGCTATAGTGAAAAAGACCAATTCAGATTTCATTTTTGAAGTCGGTGTCAGTCTACACCCATCATCTACAACTATTCCCCACAAGTTTTTAAGCAAGTTATAAGAATTAAAGATTGACCCTGTTTCCACTTATTTTCAAATAAGTTTCTAACGTGCCTTAGGCTAATATCTATTATTTCTGAGTCATTGTTTATACTAAACTTTATTATTTATACTTTGGAGAAATATATCAAAACTCACTACAAAGAGGAGATTTCGAACTCCGGTTTTATAATTCTAATTTCTTTATGCAATTTATTCATTTATTTATTTATGTTTCATTAATCATGTCAGAGTAATCTATTTGTTACATTTAGAGTTTTTAGTGGTTAAGGATGAATTGCTAGATTAATAGAATTGTTAGAATAATCTTATATTTTTCATTTGGATTGAATTTATTGCTAGTTTAAAATTCACAACATGGAATTTAGATCATAAAATAATTGATAGATGCGAAAGTATTATTGATTTTTGAACTAATTTTAGATGAGCAAAGTACAAATTTGCAAAGAGATTTGGTTTTAGAGATTTTGTGAATTTATCAAACTTATTCTTAATCTTTGTCTGAATTGTTGAATTCACAAGAAATTTGGGGATTCCAAGATCTAGACATATATATATATATATATATATATGCCAACTAAGGTTGGTTGATTTGAATGGTTTGTGATTTGAGTTCAAAAAATGTTTTAATAAACTTTGAGTAATTTGTTTCATCTGCAATTCTAATTTACCTAAGAACTTCCTTAACTCTATCTCCTTTTCTTATTTGAATTTACAACCGTTTTATTTTGAGAAATACCCTATGATAACCCTAAAAAATTTGGTCACAAAAAAGAATTTTCGAGGAGAAAAATGAACAATATATGTTTTATTAAAGGGCTGTAAATATACACTTATATTCATTGGGTTAACTAATCTATACTTAGAGTTTAGAGTTAAGGAGTAGAGTTTTGGAGATAAACTTTAAAATTTTAAAAAATAAATATTAAAATTTTCAAAATAAAAACAACTATTTTAGTCATTTTTCTTGATCGCTATTTTTTTTAACAAAAACTAAAATAACTATTGAGAGAATTATCTATTTATTTGCTATCGTTTATTTGTATTACATCTATTATTGTTTAGTTTAATTCGAAAACAAAATTTTATTAAATGACCTAGAGACTATGGATTCGACTTCTTATTACTACACTGCACCTCTACAAAGTAGCTCATAAGAATAATTTGAACATATCAGTATATGAGTTAAAGTTGCTACTCCAGCAAGAGAGCAAAATAAAGACAAATTTTGCAGAGAACGATATTTGCCAAAACTTGCTAGGGATCACGTCGTGTGAAGTTTGGTGGGCTTTACAAACATGTCGTGGGTCTCTGCTGCGAACTTGACGAACTGTGGATCCTTTCTTTTGTTTGTTTTACAAACATGTCGTGGGTTTCGTGGGCATTTTACCCGGACCCAAAAACATGAATCGACCCAAAAAAAATTGGTTCGGATCGGGTATGGATAATGTTATTTTATCCCCATTGGATCTTGTTATAGACGATCCGTGGGTCTTGGATCTGACCCAACCCGAACTCGAGATCCGATGGGTACCCGAAATACCCAAACTTCTAGTATATATTAAGTATATACAAGTGTTTTTAGTATATTTTTGGTATTAAAAATATTTTTTAAAGTTTGGGGTTTGGGTTTTTTGGTATTTTTGGGTTGCATGTAAATTTTTAGATTTTTAAAAATAAAGTTCAAGTAATCAAATAAATTTTAGGTATTTTTCATGTTTTTGGATCAATTTTAGGTAAAATTTTAGATATTTTGAAAGTTTTAAATATTTTAGTTTTTTTTGTGTATTTTTGGGTAATTTTCGGAAAGGACTCGGCATGACCCGAACGAACCCGACTCGGATCCTAACCGAATCCGAACTGAAAAATTCTAATTACACTATTGGGTACAACTATCTAAGATCCGAACCGACCCGACCCGACATGATCCGAACCGAACCCGAACGCGACAAATTCTATTGGGTCTAAATATGTAAGACCCAAAGGACCCAGACCGACAAGACCCGAGCCGAACCCAACCTGAAGACCCGAATGGCCAAGCTTAATTAGGCCTAGGCATTCAGATATTCAGATTGAGTTCGGGTCGGTTCTTTTCGGATTCGGGTTTTTCAGGTAAGGGAGTTTTGTTAGTGTTTTTGACTCTGGGTCTTTGGCTACTCGACGGTTTTCGGTTCATGCCGGATTCGAGTCGGGTCTATTCTAGTCCGGATCTTTCGGGTACGAGATTTTTAGACTTATATAAACACCTATAATGTTTTAGGTCGGTTTTAGGTTCATGTATTTTGGATCGGTTCCAGATTTATATATTGAAAATCACTCTCTATCTAATATGTCTAAGTTACTCAAAGATAGTAATTAGACCTAGGCAAAAAATTAAAACAAAAAAATTAAATAGATTACAAACTGAGTTTTTGGTAAACCAGCATTGTCATGCTACAAAATAAAAGTTGTTATTGGTTTATGTATTTTAATTGATTTGAAAATTTATATAGAATTTTAAAACTTATTTTTTATGTTTTGTATTTCTAATATGAACATATTTTTCAAAATCACAAACTATGAAATCAAATTCATCTTGGGGGTGTATTCAACTTGGAACTTGAGTTGATTTATATTAAAATGACAAATCCACTGCTATTCAAACAAAAATTAAAAAAAAAACTTTAAAATTCAGTGTTATTGAACTTGTAATTTCACAAAGTACTCCGAAATCCACTGTTATTGAACAAAATTTAAGTTGGAGATTTTAGAGTGTTTTAAATATTTTTAGAGTATTTGGGAAGTGTTTCTTAGTTATAAAAATAAAAATCTAAATCCCTTAGTTTTAGATAAGATTGTAGAATGTTTTAATAAAATTACACCAAAATTTCTAATTCTCCTACAATCATATAAAAATTCATTAAAAATCAAATCACTTAAAATTTTACATTCAATACACCCCCTTATGATTAAATTAAACCGCATTTCAACTAATGTTTCAAAGCTACTAATAAATAACTGTAATTTTGTGCAAAAAACTAATAATCCAATAACATTGGATTTTGATTGAATTCTAAATAAAATAAAACTGGGTTAACTAATAACCTCCACTAAAAACTCTGAAATCTTGTAGGTCAAACCAAAACCAAACGGTCTCAATAAGTTAGAAAGTTACCGGTTTGATCAACTGAACCGTGACCAGAGGAAAATTGTTTGGTCCGATTAAAACCTAATAAACCGGGTTTCTATGTTTTTTCTTCTTTCAAAACCCAATCAGTAGTTGTTTCTCTGTTTACGCCGAGAACCAGTTGCAGAGAGGTCAGTTCTATTGTCTCCCCTATTCGATTAACTTTATGTGTTTTGCTTCAATTTCATTGCCCATGTTTCGTTTCTATTTTAGCAAGGACAGGACTCCTGAGTTTTTAGTAGTCAACGTCAGTTTCCAAAAACCCCAGATTGAAAATCGATCTAAAAACACAAAACCCAGATCGAATTTTAATATAAAGCTACGAACTTTGCATAAATGATTATGTGTTGGTGAAGCTAAAGCTACGAACTTTGCATAAATGTTTTATGTGTTGGGTGACAATGAGCAATGGGATAGTCAAAAATATTGAGAATATAAGATAGAGAGATTGGATCAGATTAGATGTTACTTCTCTCTGCCTCCTTCCTGCATAAAAGTGTGTGTTTGAGTCAATGTCTGTGATTTGATTTTCAGAAACAGCTGTATTGTTAGAGATGGAGGCTCCTTCCGACAAAGCACCAACTCAGGCTTCTTCTTTGGCCTCTGGACTACAGTAAGTTCTGTATTTATTTTTTCGTAGCTTCTTGCATAAGATGAAACGTATGGAACCGTTGTGTTATATTAGTTGGTTTCTCGTACGATGGGAAACTCAGGGATAAAGCCACGCCCTTTAGTCTAAACTATCCAATTTCGTTATTGAATTGTTACCTGCACTGGTTAGCTTATTGGATTAGCTGTTTATTGATTCAGGATAACTGAGGAAGTTGAAAACAGATTCAACGTAGTTAAAAGTGTTGGCGAGCAATGCACACATGATGATGAGCTTAAAGATCTGCTGGCTAAGAAGGCTGCTCCGGTTTGCTACGACGGTTTTGAACCATCAGGAAGGATGCATATCGCTCAAGTGGGTTTACCTTTTTTCATATGCTTGTTTCATAGTGTTTGGCATTATATTTGCAAGTGAGAAGCTTTTGCTAACGAATTTTAACTCTGGTATTACCTTGGCAGGGGCTGATGAAGATCATGAGTGTGAACAAATTGACTTCTTCTGGTTGTCGAGTGAAAATCTGGATTGCAGATTGGTTTGCGTATATGAACAACAAGTTGGGAGGTGATTTGAAGAAAATCAGGGTGGTTGGAGAATATTTCAAGGAGTTATTTCAGGCTGCTGGAATGAACAGTGAGAATGTAGAGTTTCTATGGTCATCCGAAGAGATTAATGCTAGGGGAGATAAATACTGGCCTCTTGTGATGGACATTGCGTGCAAAAACAGTCTCGCCAAGATAAAACGGTTTATAGACACATTTCATGTGTAAACTTATGTCAATGATGATGATGATTGACTTTCATTAATGTGTTTCCGGTCCCATCAGGTGTATGCCTATTATGGGTCATAGTGAGACTGAGGAGCTGAGTGCAGCTCACATTCTATACGTATGTATGCAATGTGCCGATACTCTCTTTCTTGAGGTATGTTTTGTGTACTTTGTATAAGTTTCTCCCTTGTATAATCCTTTCTCTGATCCATCTAATATCTAGTGCATAGAGCTTTTGACCTTTCCATATTTGTTGTTGAAACGTGTTCTTGACCTTTGCAGGCTGATATTTGCCAGCTTGGGATAGATCAGGAAACAGTAAACATGCTAGCTAGAGATTATTGTGATGACACTAAGAGAGGAAACAAACCTGTCATCTTGTCTCACCGTAAGTTTCTCGTTTCTGATCGATATCTGTTTTCCTTTGTATCCTTTCAAGTGTTCTTATCATCTCTAGTTGTAATGGGTTTTGCAGATATGCTTCCTGGTCTTCAACAAGGGCAGACAAAGATGTCTAAGAGTGATCCTTCATCTGCCATCTTCATGGAAGATGAGGAGGTAAGTCAGCTAGTTCGACACTAAGTTTAAAAATCAGAGAGGAGTCATATAGTTATTCAATGGTGTTTAATGAGCTTCACTTCCAGGCTGAAGTTAATGTGAAGATAAAGAAAGCTTACTGCCCTCCGGATATTGTGGAAGGTAACCCATGCATGGAGTACGTCAGATACATAATTCTACCCTGGTTCAGTGAGTTCACAGTAGAGCGAGACGAAAAGTATGGCGGTAACAAGTGAGTTTAACTATTTCTTCCAGACCTTTGAGTTTCTATGTTCTGTTTCTGGGTGTAGTCTTAGACTAATGGCTGGGATTGTATATTCCCTTTGATTTTCATAGATACATGTCTGTTTGTAGGTTTATCTAGCAATGTAAGTTAGTAACCTTTGAAATGAAATTCTTTTAATTGTCAGGACCTACAAAAGCTTTAATGACATTGCCACTGACTATGAGAGCGGTGAGTTGCATCCTAAGGATCTGAAGGACGCTCTGGTCGAAAGCATTGAATAAGATACTGCAAGTGAGTATTTCCTTCTGTATAAAAAATACGGTTATAATATTAGCAGACATTGAAGCTAAATGTTATCCTTTGTATGGATCCAACTGAATCATCATGGAACATAGAAAGCTACCTTCTTTAGGTCTTTATTTTGTGTTTTTGAACAATTTTAATCTATTTTTTATACATATTGCAGCCTGTCCGTGATCATTTCAAAACCAATAGTCGTGCCAAGAATCTGCTAAAACAGGTCAAGGTAAGAAAAATATCTTCCCAATAATGTTTCAGGTCAATTTAATACTTATGCTTTCATTCGCAGCCCTCTGAATTTCTCTCTCTACTATTTGTTTTTCATGTTATTGTAGGGCTACAAAATCACCAGGTACGTAAATTACAGAGCCAGAAGCATACTTTGATGTCCATATTTAGAAACCTCTCTTACCTCTGACACTTTTCTTACCTAAAATTTGGTGTAATTTCCTGGATATTTGTCTTGCTCTGCTAGAACTGCTCTATCCAAGGAGATGGAGTCTCTTTCCGTCAATGCACCAAACCCAGCATCTCCAGCTGCCGGATTACAGTGAGTAACCTTGTAGTTGTGTCTTCTGTATCTACTATTCAGTTTTTTTTTTTTTTTTTTCATGGTTTGTTGCTTAGTGTCTAAGGCCATCTTTAACCCGGGGTCTCTTAAGATGGGGTTCTTAATTTTTTGTCCTCTTTTTAATTTTTTTTTTTTTTTTTTACATTTTTCCGGATAAGAGACGTCTCTTATGTCTCTTATTTAAGAGACGGTTCTTAAGTTTTCTTAGTTAAAATTAAGATACGGTCTCTTAAAAAATAAGAACCCCTTGTTAAGAGACCTTCATTAATCATGCCCTAAGAAGATGTATAACTTAGGAGTGTTCTTTGTTTGTTTTCTCATCTAATATTGACTGTTCTGTGATTGTGGTAGGTTTGAATTGTGCTTTTACATTTTGGAGCTCTTTTAGCTGATTAGCATTCTATTGATTCAGGATGAGCGAGGAGGTCGAGAAGAAATACAATATTGTGAGGAGTATTGGTGAGGAATGCATACAAGAGGATGAACTAAAGAACCTCTTAGCCAAGAAGCCTACGCCTATCTGCTATGATGGATTTGAACCATCGGGAAGGATGCACATTGCCCAGGTCATCACTCTGTTATGCCTGCTTCATATTTTTTAGAGATTCTGCGCGGCCAATTATGATTGATGCAGAAATTTTCTCAAACTTTAAGCCTCTCTGAGTTGATGTTTAAGAATTAAGATACAGTTTGAGAGTTGTTGACCTTTGATAGTCCACTATAACTCTATAACAAATGAGTGTACTTGTATTTATATATTCTCAAGAACTATAAGATTACAGACACAAAACTGAAACTCTTTCTGCTGTTTTGATTGCATGAGAACGTTCATGTGACTTGTTACAGTTTGGTATTTCCTTAACAGGGAGTGATGAAGGTCACTAATGTGAACAAGCTAACATCAGCTGGTTGCCAAGTGAAAATTTGGATTGCAGATTGGTTTGCTCAACTGAACAACAAGTTGGGAGGTGACTTGGAGAGAATCAAAGTGGTTGGAGAATACTTCAAGGAGATTTGGCAAGCTGGTGGTATGAACACAGACAAAGTAGAGTTTCTTTGGGCTTCAGACGAAATTAATGGTAGAGGCGGTAAGTATTGGCCTCTTGTGATGGACATTGCTCGCAGAAACAACCTCCGTCGAATCTTGAGGTAACTAATCATCTGCCCCTGTTCGTGTTTCCTGTAGCTATGCAATGACAATGGATCTAAATGTAATATGCTTCCTTTTCCTTGCAGGTGTGGGCAGATTATGGGACGTAGTGAGACCGAGGAGCTGAGTGCAGCGCAAATACTCTACCCTTGTATGCAGTGTGCGGATATTTTCTTACTCGAGGTACTTCTATATGCATTCTTGGCTCATATAGGTGTACATGCTTCTATGATTGATACTTATTGTTTGACTTGTGTAGGCTGATATTTGCCAGCTCGGGATGGATCAGCGGAAAGTAAACATGTTAGCAAGAGAATATTGTGATGACATTAAGAGAAAAAACAAACCTATCATCCTGTCCCACCGTATGTTTGTCTGCAGCATTTTCTCTTCCTTCACTGTGTTGTCATCTCAGGTTTTAACTGTTGTTAATGGCTTATCAGATATGCTTCCTGGTCTCCAACAAGGACAAGAGAAGATGTCCAAAAGTAATCCATCGTCTGCCATATTTATGGAAGATGAGGAGGTAAATTAGTAGTTAGAGAACTTACAAAACAGAGAAGAGTTTTTTCTTTTGTAGGTATCTGATTTGTGTAATGATCTTTTTGTCTTCTAGGCTGATGTTAATGAGAAGATCGGCCAAGCTTATTGCCCACCAAAAACTGTGGAAGGCAATCCATGTCTTGAATACGTCAAATACTTAGTTCTACCACGATTCAATGAGTTGAAGGTTGAAATTGATGGTGGTGACAAGTGAGTAGCTGGAACCTAATCTAGAAACTTTTGGATCCCTCCATCACATATAAGATTTGCATAATCACATCTTAGACTGATCTTTGGAAGTTTTCCAACTTACAGGACCTTTAAAAGCTTTGAAGATATTGCTGCTGACTACGAGAAAGGCGAGTTAAATCCTGAAGATCTGAAGAAAGCCTTGGTGAAAGCACTGAATATAATGCTGCAAGTAAGTACTTCCCTACGATATCCTCAACATAAGCAAGCAACTTTCAAACCTTTCTTTCGATGTTTGAGTCATCAGCTTTATGTGTATGTATGATATGCTTCTTAATTCTTGTCACTGCCTGTATATCTCTCAGCCTGTTCGTGATCATTTCAAAACCAACGAGCGCGCCAAAAATCTACTGGAACAGGTCAAGGTAATAAAATGTTTTCCACCTTGTGTTTACTGTATGGTTAACCACACTTCTTGTATACTGACATGAATCTCTTATGGTTTATCGTTTTTTCCTGTTTATTTATAGGCTTTTAGAGTCACTAGGTGAAGCTGCAAACGCATAGAAGCAAACTTGCGTTCATCGTTGCAACCTTTCTTAAGGATTTGGGTATTTGCAATTCTATTTTAAGTTTGTTTTTGTTTTTGGAAACAGCTGAGCCTCAGAGATTGGTGACTAAGAGAAACCAAGCAGAGAAGAATTTTAAATTATAATGATAAATGAGAAAGGACTAGAGGTTTTATACTAATAAAACTTTCGCCATTATATATATATACAGTAATTTACGATCCTCTTTTCACCAAAAAAAAAACTTTATAACAATTTAATTCTCCTTCCGTTTCAAAATAATGATATTCAAAGAAGTTTTTGATGTGCCAAAATAGATCATGTTTTCATATTTCAATGTAACTTTTATCAAAAGATGTATAATCAATAATATATTTGTAGTTTATTTTGTAACTGGTTAATAATTTTTAATGTATATTTTAATCATACTTTTTAGATTAAAAATCAAGTTTTTTAATTCGTCGTTCACTATTCTAAACTTCAAGTATTTAAAAACGGAATGAGTATAAATATATATTTCATTCTAAAATCATAAGTTTCAGTGTTTTCCATCAGTAATGCTACAACTCCTCTGCTAATGTAGAATAGTAGTATAGCCATATATCATCATATATCATCTTTTCCTTCATCCTCACAATATCATTTATGAGCTTCTTTGTCTTCATCTTGAGATTTTACTTCTCAAATGTCTCACTCGATTGTTTCCAAGAGCTTCCATCCTCTCCTCTCTTCATCAGAGCTCTACAAGCAGCAATCCCACTTTGAACCACCGAACAACTAATATACACATAAGTCCAATTTAGTCAAGAAGGCAAGAAACAATCGGTTGATGACCATACCAAGTTGTCAATCTTTCCAGTATCAAAATCGTCCACTACATTTGTTGGTTCTGAGTCAGAGATCTACATATAAGGAGAGTCAGCTTCGGGTCCTAGATCGTCACAGTCACACTATAGGCGACATGCTCTTAGCATGATAGGAAAGACGTTATTAGCTAAACATGAAAGTATTTGTATTTGTAGAATGCGACGTTGATCATTGGATGATAGATAAGACTTGTACTGTGATAGAGGATGTGCTGTATTGTAATGGTTCCTTTGGGTTCATATGAGTATGACATTGACAGTAGAATGTGGAGATTCGTCAAGGGTTTGGATGAACTACAAAGCAAGTTCCATAGTAATGCATGGCATGATGTAAAGAGTTATGAGGCTTAGAGCTACGTTTGAAGCTAACGTACGGTGCAAAACTTGTAATCTTTTGGGTCGAGTTTTGGGCTTTCCTAGGCTTCTCCCTTGGTGTTGTGAAGAGTAAACCACATATTTGTAATTACATTGGTTCATTTTCTATACAATTCAAAAACGCACTAGAATACACTTATCTTCATCTTCATGATTTCGTGTGGATTTTGTTATGAAACAACTCTGTTTCAGTAGGCAGTTAACACTTGATGTTGTCCCTTTGTATTCTCTCTCGCAGAGAGAGCTGTAACAAAATAGACACGTCATAAAGCTCACAGTTTCAAGTGAACAAGAAAGCCAAGAACAAATAAAAACTTCAAAAAAAATTCAACAAAAATTTCTAAAATATTTCTTGAAAATGATCATTTTTAGCTCTGTAATATTTCAATGTACTTAAAGGGTTAATTTAATAAAGTATAATAATAGTACAACATGTTTGGTCAAAGTCGGACATCAGAGAGTTCACACGTGTATAAATTATAGTAGTAGATGTGGACGACAGAGGCTAAGTCTTGCCACGTGAAATGAAACACCTAGTTGGCGCGGACTTTTCATCCCTACTTTTCTCATCTGATTTCTATTTTGTTTATTTAAAACAAAACACAAAAAAAAAACTCTCGCAAAATTAAGATTTCGAATGGTAAAAACAATTCAAGCGTTGTAGATCAAGTTATGAATGGAGGGGCAGTACAAGACAATTCTCCCGCACTAAGGTTCCGAATGGTAAAAGTAGTTCAAACATGCAAATTAAGCATATCAAGCGTAACAAGTGCAGATCAAGCGGATCATGCAGGAGAGATGCAGATCAAGCAAATCAATAATTTGTTTTAGTTATGAATGGCAAAAGCAGTTTAAAGATGTAGATCACATATTTAAATAATAAAAATTACATCAAAATATCAAAAACATAATATATAAACAATACACAACAAAGGTAAAAGAATTTAATGAAAAGTGTTTTGATTTGCCCATAACATATCTACAATATTATCTCTAATGTTCGTCATATGACCTCCATTAGCCGTGTTTGTCGTCTCCATGTAACTTTAGATCACTTTCAGAATCTCCGTTGCTGATATTTGTGTCTCCCATTACTTCAACAAAATCTTCATCAAAATAATTTAAAATTCTTATAAAATTATGTAGTCCCATAGTAGTAGTTACGACTCTTTTTTGAACATGGATATCATATCTTGGAAAATCACACAAAATCCTCCATTTCTTCTTCCAAACTCCAAAGTCATTTCAATAACAGAACACTAGAGATGAATGACATTGATTAAATAACTCTTGTTTATTCCTAGGAGGAGGACCATTGTTGAAATGAGACATGTGATACCTAACAACCTCATTCCGAGAAGATCTATAGGGAGCCACAAAACTTGTTTATTTGGATACCAAGAATCCAACTACATAATACTTGTATGCTGGAGGCAAAGGAAATTCAGCATCACTGTGTTGTGCCATTGTGAGAATGTTGTATCATGACATGAGCCAGATGCTCCATTCCAAACATATGTAAACAACATATTTAGTTCACATATTGCCATGATGTTAAATGATATCCTATCATGTCGATTCCAGTACATTCCTTGTAGTTCAGGATTCACTTTAACACATACATGTACTCCATCCATAGCTCCTACAAATCCACTAAAATATGGCTAATATCTTCTGTCGATTTGTAGTCTTTCAGGAATTCGAAGTAGTTCTTGTTTTGTTAGAGTCTTAACATAATCACAAGCAAGTAACTTTGTCGCCCTAAGAATTTCAAAAAAATCTCTATTCATTGTTTCTTGTGTCCGTCCAAACCAACATCTCTTTGAACGTCATTGTGCCCACAAATTTGCAAAAACATTGCCTAACTCTCTTCAATGTTAACATTAAGAGTGGAATGTAAACCACATGTTATTCTATACATTTTGATGTGAATTAAAATGTAAAACATGTTTTTTTGATAGATACATATATAAACTGCTATACTTATAATTTACATGTATATATTATTCATTTTTTACATTAAACTATTTTTTAAAAAATATATATATATATATATATACTTTGGATTTTAATATGTTGAATTAAATATGACACATTTTCCATTTTCAGTTTACATATATATATATATATAGTTATATTATTTATCTACATGCATATGTTATAGCTACAAACTTAAAATACAAATAGGATATCTTCAAGAAATAGTTACATTATTTTATTTCAATATACATATCCATGTTATATTATACAATTTTTTTTTCAACAATACAAAATCATAATAATTTATGAATGATAAATTTAGAAATAATATCTTAGTGATATATGTATTACTGTCTTTTTTAATAAATATACTGTTATGTATATTTATTTATGTATCATTTTTTTTTACTGTTTATGTGAATTAATATGTAACACATATCTTTTTCCAATTGATACATCTATAAAATATTATACTAATAATTTACATGTATATGTTATAGATTTTATAAATCCTTTTTTCATTAAAATTATTTTTTTTCAAAATATCTCTCTCTATATATATACGTCTATTTTTAATATGTTGAGTTAAAATATAACAATTTTTATTTTTAATTAATATATATATAGTTATATTATTTATTTATATGTAAATGTTATAGCTAAAAACTTTATAAATGTTCAAAAACTCTAAAATGTACCATATATAGAGAGTTTTCTAATTAAATATACTTATTACTATATATTATATCTGATCCAAAATAGTTTATATAACTAAATAAATATAAAAAATATAAAAATAAAAATAATTTAACCTTATGTTGGAGAGAAATGAGGCATAATACTTGTATAGAATAGTAGAAATACAATTTTTTTAACTTCCACCCTACAAATTTTTTCTAATTAAATATATTATATTTGGTCAAACTTATATATATATATATATATATATATATATATATATATATATATATATATATAATTATATACAATTTAATAGAAAAAAATAAAAATAAACTAACCTTACAAAATACGTCACAACACAACCTAACCACACAACACTTTTTTTTAACTGCAACACTATACAGCCTTTGAGAGTTTTTTTTATTGTCAGATTTTTTTAATTTATTAATCATATGAATAGAAGTAATAAGCAATAATGGATCATATTTATAGCTGATAAATCTTTATTTTTGAAATTAATTTATATCAACAAAAAAATTTTATTGGCTAAAAATAAGTTGGAATGGTAAAACAACATCAAAAGATGTAGGGATGAAAAACACATGCAAATCTCATGCCTTTATGCATTAAAAGACAAAAAAAACTTTAAACTTGGTACAGATCTCATAATCTTTATTGCTTGCAACATAAAAAAATAAATGACATTTGCAGTTCATTAAAAATAATATGCATGGACATCTATTACTCAACTCATCTGCACTCTACTCTCTCTCCATTCACACTCTTAATGTGTGGCGGCAGTGGCCGACCATAACTTTGAAGTATTGGTAATAAGATTAGCTGTATCGTTACGTAGCTAAAAGGAAAAGAAAAAAAACAATGGACAGACATATTGTGACACATGACAGGAAATTTTGTTGGGTCGGATTGCAGCAAATTCTAACAAACATTGCTTTTTCTTTTGAATTTAAATCCTCTTCTAATAATTTCAAAAATAAATGTTGTTATGTATTTGGGTCACAAGATAGATGGGCTGTTAAACAACTGAAGTCCAAGTTCAGATTGGTGTTTATCTTCATTTTGGTAGCAGTTTGGAACTTGTCTCTTTATTTCTCTCGTTGGCAAATAATCAGAATGATATTTCAACAACTTGATGTTTAGCGTAATAGAAGTCGCACTTTTTATGCATTTGTTTGTCATAAGGGCATCTTCATTGTTCAGGTACTAATATTAGTACTCAAAAACAAATAAATATTAATATTTCATTATTTAATATTTTAGATTACAATTAAATAATGTGGACATCATCCTTAATGTGAATCTGTCGCGCGAGTCTATCAGAAATTTATCACAGTTCTCGCAGGAGAGATGGTATTCACTTTTCCTTGAGTCTCTTTTCCATTTTAATCATACACACATAGTTAATCCTAGAAATTTAGTTCTTGATTTGGTTCAATCGGTACTTTTGATTCGTCAATTCTAGAGATTTAAAATCCGTTTGTATACTTAGAAAATTCGTTTGTTTCGGTTCAATTCATTTTAGTTTACGGTTCGGTTCAAATAACAAATTGAGAACGACTTATATCCAAAGTAATTTCAGATCCCATTTATTCATTTTTTGGTTAATTCGAGTTAAAAAAAAAAAAAAAATAGGTTTTCTAAATTAAATATCAGATTTTTTTGGATTTTGGATAAAAATTTGAATAATTCAAATAATTTTCAAAATTTGGGTAAAAAGTATTTTAGTATTTCTATGTTTTGGTATTTTGACTTATAAATAATAATTTAAATTATTTGATTATTTAAAACTAAATATAGTTAATATTTATAAATATATAAACTATGTTATAAAAATATGAGTATTCATCCGGTTCTCGGTTCGATTCCAGTTTTTTGGTTTTGAGATACAAAATCTATTAGTATAATTGATAAGATCAAACTCATTGATAAGATCAAACTCGAATCGAAGTCAGTTTTCAGCTCGGCTCTCGGTTTCAGATAAATATGCCCATGCCTACACACAAACACAGTTATATATATACAAGAAAGTTTAGCCATCGAAAATATTTCTTCTGCTTTATAATACAAGATGTTTATACACTTTTGTTTATTCTATAAAATGATTTGATACTTTATCTAATACAAAGATTAACTTATAGTACATACATATATAAAATGATATGTGCTTGTTGTTTATGCGGTACTAATGTAGAAATTAAAGACCATTTGTTTCTTTGTTGTAATGTCTCAGCTCAGTTGTGAAACATCGTTTTGCTCTTCTGGGCCAGCTGTTTCTCATGCTACTTGATTGGCAAGCCCTCATTTGCTGAATGCTTTCTGATCCTTGCTAAGATTGTCTTCGAACCTAAAGAGACTCACGGTTCAGGTGGTGATATTTTATCATTTGGAAAGAAAAGAACAACATGCTGCACAACAGCATCTCTGACACTACTCTTGCTATGTTTAGGCGGCTGGATAGAGCACCCTGTAAGTTCAGGATTGGAGTGTCATTTATGGAGAACTAAGAGAAGGAGTTACACATATTGATATATGTGTAACACGCTGTCGAAGAGTTCTTTGTGTGATGATGACGTGTCAGATAATCATGGATCGAGATTTATGGTGGCTTGAAGCAAAGGAGATTTGTTTAAGCGAGATCTTAGGAGACAGAATATTGTGACGTTGCTAGTATATATATCTAAGTTTACCTACGGTAGACTTACAGAGTTTAGCGAGAAAAAGCTTGAGCAAGAAGAGTGTTCTTGTCAGCTATACATACAACAAGCATTACGTGTGTTTGGCTGTGAGGTGTTTTGAGAGATTAGAAATTGGTCCGTCTTTAGTCGTGTGTGACTGAGTGTGAATCGGATTAAACAGATCTAGGTAGATTGTTTAAAAGATTTCTAATAATCTAAGAAGCATTCTTGGAATTTCTTTTGTGCTCCTTTATTTGGTTGTCTTTGAACTTTCATTTGGCATCAGACAGGTAATCTCTGTGGTATCTAATACTACTAACATGTTAAGATATTGCGGATTTCATGGAAACCATGAAGGAACTTGTGGCAATACAGAAGCCTATCATGCTTGACGGTGGTAACTTTGGTCATTGGAAGGCAAGAATGCGACACATAATCAGAGGAATTGATGAGGATGCGTGGACTGTAGTTGAAGAAGGTTGGCCAATTCCTACCACATGATCATGGAAGACAAATCTGTGGCTCCAAAACCTAAAGACAAATGGTCTGATTCTGACAAAGCAGCCCTCAAAATTCAACTCTAAAGCACTAACTGCCATATTTTCAGTAGTAGACTTGGATCAGTTTAAGATTATCCAAGGTTGTGAATCTGCCAAGGAAGCTTGGGATACGTTGATTAACCATTTTGAAGGAAATACGAGCGTGAGAAGAACTAGGATTGATCATCTGGCCTCCAGATTCTAAAATCTGAGGATGGGAGATGATGAACCTATCGATGGGTTTATATCCAAGATAAGTGAGCTAGCTAGTGAATCGTCAGTGCTTGGAAAAATGTATGAAGAGAAGGATCTGGTGAAGAAAATGCTGAGGTGTCTGCCACCTCATTTCGAAGCTTATAAAGCTGTATTAAACATTGTTGTTGACATTGATGAGATGAAGTTTGATCAGCTATCTGGTATTCTTAAAGTTTCATGACTTGGAAAAAACTGACCGACTTGCTAACAATCAGAAGAGTATTGCTTTCAATGCTGAAGCAAAAGAAAATGACAGAGTCACTAAAATTGAGGATAACTTGGGATTAATGGCTCACAATTTCAATAAGTTTGTTAAGCGTATGGAAAAAGGAGGAATTTGATCAACTGGACGGGTTCAGAAAGGGATTCGACCGTGGCAAATTTCAATCAAAACAAGATTCGTCTAAAAGCACAAAGAAAAAGGAGGATCTCCAATGTCATGAATGTGAGGGATTTGGGCATTTTCGAAATGAATGTCCTCTAGCAAAGAGGAGAGAACTAAAATGCATTGAATGCAAATGTTTTGGGCATACGCGTAGTGAATGTCCTAACAATCTGAAGAAGGATAAATCTCTTGTATGTTTCAGTGATACTGATTCAGAAAACAACAGTGATGGTGAAGAACTGTTACTAAACTTTGTGGCTTTAATCGGACAAGAGGATGAGTTAAAACTCAAGTCAGCTACTAATTCAGAAAATAAGAAGATGATGATGACTTTGTCAAGATCTGGAATCGAAATATACGACCTGTTTGATAAATTTGCTGAGGCTAAGCCATGAGAATCTACAACTGATCAAGGATAAAACTATGTTGAAGGCTCAGGTGAACATCTTGGAACTAGAACAGCCAACAGTTCAGTCTCCAGAACTATCCAGCTCGAAGGAATCTGATCAGGAAATTCTTTCTATCAAGAGAGCTATGGCTGAAAAAGAGAGAATCCACAAACAGTTTGAAATCAGATTTAATCAGCTAAGCATTCTACTGGTTGAGGAAAGGGACAAAAGCAAGTTACTGGAAATCAACTCACTGAAAATTACAAAAGAATCAGGATGCTGAACACGGGAACCTCAACACTTGATCATCTTCTTACCTTGGGACAGTGTCCAAGTGCTAACTGGGGTTTGGGATTCGGGGTGATACACATAAAATTGCTGGATTGAGTGAAGATATGAACTTTGTTAAGGAAACATCAAGATCTCAAGAATGTAAGAAACCTGAAGAAAAAAACCTATAGAGACAAAGTGTGAAACAGTCAATCGGGGTGGGTCTAAAAAATGCGGGAATGGCTGTCATTTTTGTGGAAACGTGGACATAGCGTAAGATATTGTTACTTCCGCAGACAACAGTATCAACGAGCATGGAAATTAAACATGTGCTACATAGAACCATCAGCATGCGGCCATGTTTGGATAGGCAAAACAAGATTTGTACTCAGGTTACAAGGAGCATATTCAAAAGATGACACACTCTGACAGCAGTGAGTTACACATAGAAACCAAATAACATGTTCTTCACAATCTGACTTGTATATCTGAGGACTCAAGCATGATGAGCAATGTTGCCTACACCAGCACAGAAGAAAGTAAAAAGACTGATCTCCCTTGGTATTTCGACAGTGGTTACTCAAGACATATGACAGGGAATCAGAGTTACATACAAAAATTTGAACACATCAAGGGTGGAAAGGTTACATTTGGAGATGGAGGACAAGGTAAAATCTGTGGGGTAGGTGTAATGGAAAGAGCTGACATGCCCCTTTCTCATAAATGTTTACCTTGTAGAAGGACTCAAAGCCAATCTCATTAGTGTTAGTCAACTCTGTGATGAAGGCTTGAAAGTTATCTTCAACAGCAAAGAGTGTCGTGCAGTGGATACAAGAGGAAGCATGGTTTTGTGTGGATCTCGATCTGATAACAATTGTTACATGTGGAAGCAATCACATGTGTGTCTTTCAGCTCAAGATTCTAAACTCGATCTCTGGCACAAGAAACTGGGACATATGAACACAAATGGTCTGACAAGACTCGTGAATGCTGAAGTGGTTAGAGGAATTCCTGACTTAGAAAAACAGACAGACAAATTATGTTGAGCTTGTTGCCAAGGCAAACAGATCAAAGTTCAACACAAACAGATTGCAGAGATCAGATCTAAACGCATACTAGAGCTGGTGCACATGGATCTTATGGGCCCTATATCTCCTGAGAGCATTGCTGGCAAACGATACATATTTATCTTGGTGATGATTTTTCTAGGTACACCTGGGTTGATTTCTTGAGAAACAAGTCTGATGCAGTTGAGAGCTTTCGAATCTTGGCTCTACAACTTAAGCAAGAAAAGGGAGGTATTATCCAAATTAAGAGCGATCATGGCGGTGAATTTCAAAATGAACAATTCGACCTTTTCTGTCAAAGCCAGGGAATTCTTCATCAGTATGCTGCTCCCAGAACTCCTCAACAAAATGGGGTAGTGGAAAAGAAAAACAGGACATTACAAAAAAATGGCTAGAGCGATGCTGTGTGGAAACAATGTACCCTCAGGTTTCTGGGCAGAAGCTATTGGAACAGCCTGCTATGTGATCAACCGAGGTGTATGTCAAGCCTAAGACAAGAACTACTCCATATCAAATCTTCAAAGGAAAAACTCCTAATCTCAGTCACATGCATGTCTTTGGTTGCTTATGTTATATTCTCAATGATAAAGAACACTTAGGCAAGTTCGATGCGAAAAGTGATGTTGGAATGTTTTTGGGATACTCTACAAACAGCTCAACTTACAGAGTCTACAATCAACGCACCAAGTTCATTGGAGAGACTGTGAATGTTGTGTTTGATGATAGTATTGGATTTTACCAGGCAAGAGTTACACAAACCATTGAGTGTGCTACATCAGGTGTCTCAACACCAATCGAACCTGAATTGGGAAAAGAGTCTGAAGGAGAAAGTGATCAGGAAGAAGTACATGCTGATCTTGATCAAGGACGTGTTCATAAGAATCATTCCTCTACAGACGTTATTGGTGGAATCTTTGACGATTAGAGTCACACAGAAAAAATAGATCAATTTCAAGGAAATGGTTAAGTTGGCGTGCTTCATATCAGAAATGAATAAGGTAGACTCTTTCGTCTCACTTCTTGAACCAAAAAACACACATGAAGCCTTGAATGATGAGTTTTGGACTGATTCGATGCACGAATAAATGGAACAATTTGATCGACTTCGGGTGTGGGAATTAATTCCAAGGCCTGAAAATGTTAACAGTGTGGGTACTAAGTGGATCTACAAAAACAAGACTGATGAAGAAGGTAATGTAGTTAGAAAAAAGTCGAGACTGGTTGCTCAAGGTTACTCTCAGATTCAAGGCATTGATTTCGATGAGACTTTCGCGCCAGTGGCACGACTTGAGTCTATCAGACTCCTTTTTGGGATAGCTTGTCACCTTCGAATCAAGCTGTATCAAATGGATGTCAAAAGTGCATTTTGAATGGTGTGCTACAGGAAGAAGTGTATGTCACACAACCCAAAGGGTTTGAAGATCCTCACCTTTCAGATCATGTGTACAAGTTCAAAAAACTCTGTATGGACTGAAACAAGCTCCCCGAGCTTGGTATGAGAGACTGACTGAGTTTCTCATTAAATCTGGCTTTCAGCGAGGTGGAGTTGATAAAACATTGTTCATTGATGATAAGAAGAAAAGCATTCTAATTGTTCAAGTGTATGTTGATGACATAATCTTTGGAAGCACATCTCAGACAATGGTTGATGAATTTGTAAAAACCATTACTCGGGAGTTTGAAAATGAGCATGGTCGGTGAGCTTATTTACTTTCTTGGACTACAGATTAAGCAGCTGGCAGATGGAATCACAGTCTCACAAAGCACATATGCCAAAAACCTTGTCAAGAGATTCGGGATGCAAAACTAGTAAAATGGCTAAAACTCCAATGAGCACCACAATTAAGCTATCTCGAGATGATGAAGGAGAGTCAGTGGATGAGAAACTTTATCGGGCAATGATCGGAAGTCTTCTATATCTTACTGCAAGTCGTCCATATTTATGTTTAAGCGTGGGGATATGCGCATGATATCAGGCTCACCCAAAGGAGTCACATCTAAATGTTGTGAAACGTATCATAAAATACGTTAAAGGTACCCTTGATTTTGATCTCCATTACACGTTTGAAACTAATGCGAATCTTGCAAAATTTTGCGATCCTGACTAGGCATAGATAGAATTCAGTCTGGATTGATGGATACTCGTTTTGGAGCTGGGTGTTGCCCCATTTTGTTCTGATTTCGATCACTGTCCTGACTAGGCTGAAGACTTTCTCTGGATAATTCAAAAAAAAAAGGAGGATCATTAAGCACTGACTACTGCAATGTCTACGGGGGAGTAATGATAGATGCATATTATGTGTTGTGTGTTTCCATTTCTTACAGATGAGTGTGATGAAGGAGTTAAGGTTGAGTGATTGACATAGAAAAATCTCGTTTGTGACAGCTACTCGGCTGAGAAATAGCTACAGACTTGGTTGGTTCATTGATTTCCTGTAAAAGCTTTTGTGACTCAATCTGTGTAGAAAGCTATCGGAGTGACTCGATTCCTGGATAAAAGGCACTGACTAGTGTAATTTGTAATCTCAGTTTGTTGTTTTGATGCGAAATATGCTCACAGTGATTCTCACTCATCTCCATACTCAATCACATGTGTAAGTGCTGGTACTATCGCTTGGTCATACATACAACTCGATTTGTTTAAAAAGAAGGGGGCATCTTAATCTCTGGGCCAGTTTCTTTGGGCCTGCCTTACTTGTGTTACTAACGTTTTGTTTGAGTTTTTAGGGTAACCATGGTACTTAAAAGAAACTAAAGATATTCTTTGTGTCACATCTTGGGTTATTTGATCGACGCACCCTTGGTTCTCTCAACATGCAACCCTCTCGAAGAAGCTCCCGTCTTCAACAAGCAGTGAACACCGCTGGATCAACTCCGTCTCTGCCACCTGGTTCGTCCATTGCTCGCAAGCGTGGCTCCACATCTGCTGCTCACCACCGGTTTCGTCTCCTCCTGAAAATCAATTCACTCTCGGTGTCGTCTGAGGATTCTGCTGATGATTTTCTTCCCAAGGAGCCGAGGTACGAAGCTAGCCGTGAGGTTTTAGAAACTGTGCTCTGAAGTTTCCTACACTGCTTTGTCCTACCAAAAAACCGATCTCTGCTCGCTTCAGCTCCAGTGCAGCCTACGGAAAGGTATAGAGATTTTAAGGCAGCGTAAGTTTATTTCTCAACAAAACTTATCCCTCTCAGAGGATAGACTCTCGGATGTCAGAAAGGTAGTTGTTTGATTCGGGTTGATCTACACTGTCATTGATGCTGATCCGTTCCAGCCTAATGTTGTAAGAGAATTTATTGCAAATCTGTTGGATGCTGAGTCAAGGATGATGGTGTTGATGTCTATGTGAGAGGATCGTTGGTTGATTTCTCACCAAGCTTGATTAACTCAATGTACAACATACCTTGCTGTGAAGAGGACTCGAAATGGCTGGACGAAAACATTGATCATGTGTGTGCCTTTTCTCACTGACAATAGGATCAACCGTTGGAAAACATGAGCTCTAAGTTTCTCACGGCTACAAATCAAGTGTTGTACAAGATGGTGTGTTCCAATTGGATTCCTACCATGAACTACACAACGCTGCATCAAAGATCGTCTCAGGTTTGTTTAACATGCTTCATCATCATCGTCGTTTCAACTTTGGGAGACTAGTCTACAACCATATCATGTATATGGCTGAGAATTCCAAAGGAGACAAATCACGTAGAATCATCTTTCCTACCTTGATTCATCAAGTCCTGCTCATTCAACGCTTTGTTCCTCCTGATTCCAGCGATGAAGAAGTTACTGGTTTTCCCAAACCAGTTGTCAAAGATTGGAAAGTGGGAAGAGGATCTGGAGTTGACTCAAGTGCTCCGAATCTCGTTGATGACTTGATAAGGCCATTGCTAGTCTCAAGGCTATTAGTATGCGACTAAGGAGTAAGCTGTTGGTTTGTGATTTGGGCTAGGTGGTTGTTCCTTATTTTTCTTTCTTTCCTCTCATTTTTTATCTGAATATGCATCTAAGCAGGGGAGAATATCCGCATCAGAGGAGGACTCATGAAGATGAAGGAAGTGATGAGGAGAGTCAGAGTGAGGAGTTTTAAAGAAATGTAAAAGCTTGTTGAGCTTACTGCTTAATGTGTTTCTTTTGTTCTCCTTTGCTTCATGAACTTTAGTTTCCACATGTTTATGTTGTATTCAGGTCTTAGCACCGTGCTTTGTGTTCAAAAACAAATCTTGCTTATGAAGTGCTAGGAAGTCATGTTCTATTAGCATTTGCATTGTGGTTTGTGCGTTGTATCTTTGCAGGATGCTTAGATTGTCACATTCAGATAGAAAAGGGGGAGAATGTAAGTTCAGGATTGGAGTGTCATTTATGGAGAACTAGAGAAGGTTTTACACATGTTGATATATGTGTAACACGCTATCGAATAATTCTTTGTGTGATGATGATGTGTCAGATAATCATGGATCCGAGATTTAATGGTGGCTTGAAGCAAATGAGATTTGTTTAAGCGAGATCTTAGGAGACAAAATATTGTGACGTTGCTTAGTATATATATATAAGTTTACCTACGGTAAACTTATAGAGTTTAGCGAGAAAAAAGCTTGAGCAAGAAGGTGTTCTTGTCAGCTATACATACAACAAGCATTACGTGTGTTTGGCTGTTGTGGTGTTTTGAGAGATTAGAAAATGGGTCCGTCTCTTAGGCGTGTGTGACTGAGTGTTAATCGGATTAAACAGATCTAGGTAGATTGTTTAAGGATTTCTAATAGTTAAGAGTGTTCTTTGGAATTTTTTTTGTGTTCCTTTATTTGGTTGTCTTGAACTTTCACAACCTGCTTACACTCTCTTTGCACAAGTATCTCAAAAACGGGCCAAAGTCTTCTGTCCTCAGTGGGTTTTGATCTATGCATAGTTTGCTCTTTTGTTTCCGCTTCATAGTTTTTTCTCCTGTTTTTTTTTTTTTTTTTTTTGGAATGTATGTCTTTATACTTCTAAAACGCTTGAAAACTAAAGTCTTGTTCCTTTTTTGGATATAGTATTGCATTTTACAAAAAAATCTTAACATGATAAGCGTCAGATCTATATTTAGTGACACGTTTCCATAACAACAAAAAACATGGCAGTATATTTTTTTGTCACTACTAAAAGATAACTTACTGTGTGCCTTATTGAGGCAGCTAAAAACTCTGTCTTTTGACTAATAATTCTATAGATTTTTCTTCCGTCTTTATTTTTTGTGCCTTCCTCAAATCAATTAATACAGAGAAAAAGATATGTGTTCTTCGCCGACAATTATTTTTTTATGTATTCGTCAAAGATTGCTGCCAAAATATATTACTAAAATTTTGTTTACCAGAAGTAAATAAAAACGTTACAATTAGATCGATAAATCAGGCGCAGTAGATGAGAAAATCAAAAAAATTCTCAAAACATTAACATTATATTTAGTTTCTGCTGACCAAAAATAGATATAAATTGCACCACTTAATAATAAACGAAACAAGCTTTCATCTATATAGCTACTCTCGATAGTCCTCAGGCTCTTAGGAGTAGATTAAGATCTCAAGATCCAACACAACACACGTGACGCGTCTCTCTGGACTAATAACATCCATCACCACAGACGACGAGTCCGATTCACTCCTCGCCGATTCTTGTCGAACAAGATCATCCAGGCTTGACCTGAATCTTCGGGAAAAATGGAATCTAGACCGAAGGATCCGAGCGTTGAGATCCGGGCATCGACGATGATTCGACGTGCTTGCTGCTTGTGCGGACTCTCGTTCTTGAAAGGAGGGGAAATTGGTTTTGTTTGGCTTTAGCGCTCCGGAAACGAAGAGCGGCTATGTCGTAGGCAACGAGCCGCTGCTTCTGGAGTGTCGAAGGTCCGAGCCAGACACGTGTCTTCTTGAACGCGGTCTCTGATCTCGGCGGCGTAACGACCCCAGGTCTCTTCTCACATCCTCTGTAACGCGGTTTTCTTTTGATTCCGCCGTTTGATGTTTTAACTGTCCAGGCGCCGATGTAGACACACAAAAGAAAAAACAAAGGGAGAGGAGATCGAGGAGAGAGGTGTGTGTGGTGATTGTGAGTAAAGAGTGACTAGATTTGTATTGTATATTTATAAGTAGGGAGAGAGAGATGAGATGAAGTAGACAGACAAAAAAGGGAACCAGCGGTTTTGACTGATGGGGCGGCTGCAGTGGCATTTTGTCGTTATTATGATCTGCGTTAGCGTGTCGTCTTGCTTTTGTCTCCACGCACACGAACGGGGAAAGTGAGTGAAGCTGCTTTTTTCATCGAGAGAGGACTTTTTTTTCTTACCTTTAGGCCATGGATTAACCCGGATCTCTTAAGGTGGGGTTCTTAACGCAAATTTGTCTGTGCATTTTTCCCGCTAAGAGACGGCTCTTATGGTTCTTATTTCAGAGACGGTTCTTAACTTTTTTTAGTTAAAAGGCTAAGCATATGTCTCTTAGAAAAGCTAAGAACCCCACCTTAAGCTTTATTTTATTTTTGTTCATGAAAGCGAAATTTCAGTTTTAGTTTTCCGGTTTATGTGAGAACCGTACCGGATAGCTCCAATACTTTACGTGATCATACTCCCGCCCATGTATCCGATCAGTTCCGAAAATATGATATTTTGGGATGTTCGGGATCTGAATCCAGACAGTAAATATTAGATTTTGTTCAAACTATCTGAATATCTTAATATTAGGTCCAAATATCCAGATTTATGTCTAAAATATATTAATTTTTAATTTTATTAATAATTATATTTGATATATTAATATTTATAACTTAAAATAAGTCTTAGAATATTATATTATATTTTAATTTGATTATATTATATGTCATATATCTATTCATAAAAAGTATTATTATCTATTATTTTAAAAAATTTATATTTTTAATATTTTTTTATCTTTTTAAATTATTTTTACGAATATGGATTTAATCGTAAACTTCGAATACTCTCGACAGCCCTCCGCACTTTAGCCTAAAAATCTGATTGCTCGTCGACTTATGCATCAAAAACCTTACCCATGTGGTCACGGAGCACCCAAGAAGCACCACAATCAGGATATCCGCGGATATCACAATATCTAGAAGGATATCCGAACACCGAATATCCGAACACTGGATATCCAGAAGGCACAATTCCATATCTGAATACTAAAATCACGAATTCGACGGATCTAGATCTAAATACTCTAATTTTTCGGATATCTGGGTCCGTCCCATTCATACCCACTGCACAAATCAATTAGAGTGTTTGTTTTTTGGGTTCTATGTGGTGCCATAAACATCCATTTTGGTAGAAAAATCCGTAAGAACCGAAACTTTTTCACAAAAAATAGATAAATAAATGAAAATGATAATTTAAACAAGTTCAAATTGGTCTAAATCATTTTAATTTTTAAATAGATCCAAATCACTATTTCTTTAGTTTTAATTATTTTCTGATTTTTTGTTCAAACTATTAAAATAAGTTTAAAAAATAAAGACAACTTGAGTAAAAGGGATTAATGGTAGACATAAAAATAATAATATCAAATCAGAATTAAAATTTTGTATTCAATTCATCGCTAATCGGCGAATCGTGTTTTCCTCTCATAAATTATCTGCAACAAATGTAATTACTCTAGCAACATCAATTTGTTTAACAGAGGGTTAAAACGTCATTAATATTTAGTTGAGAAAATTCTTTTAAAATACAAAAAATAATTTCTATTTATTAAAAAATACATGAACTATTAAAGATTTTTAACTAATACACAAACTAATTTTAGTTTCCCTATAAATATATGAACTTTTGAAATTCAGAAATTTTACATTTTGTTTTTGTTGTAATTGTGCTCGTTGGTTGGGTCTTCGTAATCTTCTCTTTTGTATGTTATAGACCCCGAGATCTATGGTGAACTATTTTATAAGTTATATTTTCAGACCACTCAAGAAAATATCCCTTTTGGCTTAGTACTTCTAGTGTGATCAAATTCGTTGTGGTTGATTAGAAGTACCCAAATCAAAAGGGATATTTTCCAGAATGATTGAAAACTGCGACTAACAAAAAAGGTTTCCAAAGTTCTCATAATCTATAACAGATAAAGAGAAGAACACGGAAACCTAGCACGATTATAGCAAGAACGAGGTGTAAAACCTTTAATTTCAAAAGTTTATGTATTTATAGGACAACCCAAATTAATTGGTGTATTAATTGAAAAATCTTAATTGTTCGTGTATTTTTTAATAAATCAAAATTAATTTGTGTTTTTTTAAAGAAATTTTCTCAACTAAATATTAATGGTGTCTTAAGTTTCTGTTAAAAAGAGTTGACATCGTCAAAATCGAAGTGTAACTTTCCAATTTCAAAAGTTTATGTATTTATAAGAAAACCAAAATTAATTTATATATCAATTAAGAAGTTTTAATAATTTATGTATTTTTAATAAATCAAAATTAGTTTGTGTATTTTAAGAAATTTTTCTTTTTGTATTTTACCTTACTTTAGATGTTCAGAAAAATTATTTTACTTACATATTAATTTCAGTTTTTAAATTTATGTACTAATGTTTTTCGTAAATTTATAATATGAGATTTTTTGCAGTAAGTTACGCGCGTCGATTTGCGAAATCAGTGAGGATCCCACACGCTTATTTTGGGTACGTCTATTATCGCTAAACAACTAAAACTCACATAAAATGGTTTGGAATCAGCGTGATCTGGTGATCAATGTTCAATGTTTCTACAACCAGATTTAATGTTTGATTTTCCAATATTATAGTATTTTGTAGATTATAGGATGCAAATTTATCGGAGTTTCAGAGTGCTGCATATAGAATCGTTTGTTATGATCATGTGCTGTAGAAATAGCATATTCATCAACGATGTCGTACATGCAAAACTGTCCATTGAGTTGAGTGTTATGGGAAAAACTTTATCGTGAAACTATCCCTAAAGTTATTCATCAATATGAAGTATATTTTAAGTAGTTTATCATCATTTATGGTTGAAATTATATAATAGTGTAAAGAAAAAAATAGTTTTACCAAAAATTTGATACTATTGTTTACATTTTCATAAATATTTGTAGTTTGTGATGAAAAGACTAAACTAAAAATTCTAAATCATTTCTAAATTTTTAAAACTAATTTATAAATATTTATAGATATTCATGTAGCTAACCACACAGAAAGCTCTTTATCTATTTAATAATTTTTTTTTGTTATTTTCTTACTTGTATGTTTTTTGGTCGAAAAATTATTATGCGATCCTTTGAAAAATTTGCCCTATATAGTATATTAACCCTTGTACCTTTTGTATAAATATACTAAAGTTTAAATATGTTAATTTTTTTACCTTTTGTATAAATATATTATAGTCCCACTAAGTTTATCCATTCTATCGGATAATATTTTATTTATTTAAATGAATATAATTTTATTTTAGAAAATTAAAATTGGTAGACCTATTATGATGTTGTCATAGTTTCATATATTTCTTATACTTTAATAAGAAAATATGATCATAGAGTTTATAAAAAAATTATATAACTTTATTTTTTTTTTGTTTTCTAAATGAAGAATTAATTAGTTATTACATAAGAATGTATTTTAAAATTAATTACAAAATTAATAAAAAAATATATCGGAATATTTAATATTTTATAAAGTTTATTAATATTTTTTTGACAGTTAATGGTAATATGAAATATATATATTATATAAAATGAAAATATATTATACTAAAATTAATTTTAATTAATTGTATATGATAATATTAAATTAATATCTAACTATTAATATAATTGTATTTTTGTAAATACACATAAACTAAATTATATTTATATACAACGTTTTTATTTTAGTAAGATACATAGGATATAATTAAATTGTTACTTTTTTAAATTTTAATTATAATGCATTGATGAAGACAATTATATATTGATTTTTTCATATTCTTTATCATTATTTTTCTTTAAAAGAAAATTCAGAAAATATCTTAATTATAAGTTTAAGAGATATGATGTAATGAGGAAAGAATGAATTTAATAATCATAATTATATTCAATTTATTTATTTTTAAATTATTAAAATTGATAAGGATAAAAAATAAATTATGGTAGCAGGAAATAAAAATAAAATATAGATAAAATAATGCTTTTTGGATAAGAGGTAAGTATAGTGTTAATGTTAATTTTTTATTTGATATGTGTAAATGTGGCTTATTAGAAGGAAAAATGTGGTTTATTAGAGGATTAAATTGTAGGCATAGTTAATTAGGGAAATTGTTAAAAATGACTCAAAACTTGATTTTAAATGCAAAAGTTTACTCCAAATTCAATCAAATGCAAAAGTAATCCAAAATACTATCGAAAATACAATAAACTCCTTATGAACAAACAAAAAACTATATTCAATTTTACCATAATACTTTTTTTCGCGTTCCCTTTAAGTCTTCTATGAGAAGACTTCCCTTTAATTCTTCTACAGAAAACTTCTTTAAAAGTCTTCTCAAACAATAAATTTTAAAATAATTTATAAAATTTATAAGAAAATATTTATATGGGAAAAATAGAAATCATGTAACCACAAACATTTGTAAATGATGTAAATTTATATCAACTAAAATTGAATTATTTTCTAAGTTTATTTTATGTTTAAGGAAGTGTTTTTTTGCTTAGTTAATTGATTTTAGGGTTTCAGAAGACTTTCCGGGGAGTCTTCTAACATATAATGCAGTATATGACTTCATACAAAACTCTAAAAATTTGTCGCTTGATTTTCAGCGAAATTCAAATTCCCGCCTAATGGCAAAGTCTTCGAGAAGTCTTTTTAGGAGTCTTCTAGTAGTCTTCCAGAAATCTTCTCTAAGAAGACTTCCCTCTAAGTCTTCTATGGAAGACTTCTTTAGAAGTCTTTTGAAACAATAAATCTTAAAAATAATTTATAAAATTTATAAAAATATATATATATGGGGGAAAATAGAAATCATGTAACCACAACGATTTGTAAATATGTAAATTTATATCATCTAAAATTGAATTGTTTCCAACCTAGATGATTTAATGTACAATGAGTCATAATAGTCATTGGTTTTAAGTTTTAGTAACATATGTTATAGTATTGTATGTAGTTTTAGGGGTAGATTTTGAAATTTTATCTTTTTAACTTTTTATTTTTTGAATTTGACGAATATGTGTTAGTGATTCTCTAATAAAATTATTTTAAACACTTTCTAAGTTTGTTTTATGTTTAATGAAGTGTTTTTTCTTAGTTAATTGATTTTAGGGTTTCGGAAACCTTCTAAAAGACTTCCAGGAAGTCTTTCTAACTCCTGGAAGACTTTCCCGGAAGATTTTCATGGAAGAATCGAGAAGACTTCTCTAAAATACTTCTTCAAAATAAGATGATAAGTGTTTCCGCCTAATGCGAAGTCTTCTCATGTATTAAATTATAGGGTTTTGGTAGACTTCGAGAAGACTTCATAATTTGGGAAGTCTTCTCTTAGAAGACTTTTGAGAAGGTCTTCTATATCGAAAATATTTAACCTAATTGGGATTTTTGTCTCCATATATTTTTTTTTTTACACATTCTCTTTCTTCCTCTCAAATGGCTGCAATAAAATGTAATGTTTGTCACTCTAAAACTCTCCGGCCTCTCTCTAATCTCTTTAGACTTGAAAACACCTAACTTTATATTCATTTCTCATTTTTCTTTATGTATTTTCACTAATTTATCTTGTTTTTGCAGATTTTTCATTACATGGTTATTATCTTTCACTCTTTTAAAGGTAAATCTATTAATTTTGAATATGTATTTTTGGTGTATTTTATATGTTGGATTCTAAAAAGTTGTATATTAAACTTATTGTAACAAGGTTAAATGTATGACCTTTTTTATTCCTATTTTTGCGTTTGTGATAGTTTTCAATGGTTAAATGTTTGTCATTTTCTTTTTGGTATGAAGGAGAATAAAAATATTTTATGTTGGTTGAACCTCTAGAATCATTAACAAGTTTTAAATGTTTGACCTTTTTGGTTTCTCTTTAATTTTTTTAATAGTATTATTTGGTTAAGAATCTGATCTTTTCTTTTTTTTTGTATGAAGGAGAAGAAGAGCATATTTAGAAAGACTTGGGAAGACTGCAAAAGACCTTCTCGAAGAACTCCTAGAAGATTTCATAAGACTTTTGGAAGACTTCGGAAGAATTCTGGAAGAACTCGTGGAAAGACTTCGGAAGACTCATGGAAAGACTTATAGAAGACTTCCCTCTTAAATTTTAGAAGACTTCCTGGAATACTTCAAAAAGACTTGTGGAAGACTTCCAAAGTCTTCACAAGTCGTCTTGAAGTATTCTAGGAAGTCTTTCTAAAATTTAAGAGGGAAGCCTTCTATAAGTCTTTTAGGAGTCTTCCACAAGTCTCCCACGAAGATGTTAATGATTATTTTTGTAATTCCTTTTGTTAAAGGTATGATTAATGATTATTATGTGTACTCTTTTAATTATGAATTATTTTTTCTAAATTTGAAAAGATGTTAATGAAAATAATTAGTAAATATGTTGATGTCTACGATAAAATTATTTTCAAAGTGTTTAACATTATTGGAACTTAAAACACTTTAACCATACTACCCAAAAAACATAAAAATTTTGTGAACGTAAGGGGAATTTGTATATCTTATTGCTTTCTTGTGTATCAAATAAGTACAATAGGGGAACATATATATACATGAGGTGCATCCGACATTCCCACATCCTTAGTCGATGTGGGATGTATACAATAAGGCATTAACTAGATAAATGGAAAAGGTAATCCATAAGAGAAATGGAAAGT